>BQNB010013649.1:0-22779 GCA_026074375.1 Tanacetum coccineum
TTCACCGTAACTTGTGCTAGAAATAGTTGACAACCTTTCTCCATATACTTCTGGGCCTTTTCACATGATATAATGCTCAACGTCGATTTCTTCTCCTTGGCACCTTTGTCTCCTTGAACGATCAGAATTTCATTTCCATAAGGAATACGCACTATCTTCTCGTCACAGACAATCACTGCATGATTCTTTGCTAACCAATCCATGCCGATGATAACGTCGAAACTACCCAAATCTATGGGCATCAGGTCGATATTAAATGGATGTCCTAACAATCCTAATGTACAGCCCCTAAGCATCGTATTGGTTTCTGAAGTCCTTCCGTCAGCTAGCTCGACAGCGTAACTAACGTCTAAGGCATAGGGTGTGATATCTAGCAATGTACTAAAAGTATTTGATACGAAACTTCTATCGGCACCCGAATCAAATAACATATAAGCATGATGATCGTTGAGAAGGAACGTACCCGTGACAGTGTTGGAACCCGGGTTTACGTCACTTCCTCCTAGGACATATGCTCTGCCTCTTGCATCAGGAACTCTTGCTTTGTCCCCATGATTTTAGTTCTTGATCTTGGGACAATCCTTCCGGTAATGTCCTTGTGCGCCACACTCATAACAAGTCACACCCCTCTGATTCACCATTTGACCTCTATAGGTAGAAGTAGTAGAATTTGTAACCTTATAATTCAAGGGTCAAATGTCCAATCTTGTTGCACTTCCCACATCTTATGGTGCAAGGGCCTACATGATGAAGCTTACACTTGTTGCAGAAGGGCAAAGTACCTTCATATTCCCTCTTCTCATTGTTACCAGCCATATAGGCTCTAGCAACATTCTGCCCTCCAGTATTTTGTCGTTTGTAGGGTGGTTGTTGCCCATGGTTGTTTCCATAGTTGTTGTTCAATCTCCTCTTGTTCTCTGCATTTCTTACAGCATAACCCTTCAAATTTTGGTCCATCAAGTTGTTGGCAATTCGAACAGCATCTTGTAGTCTTGTAGGTTCTGCAGTAATCATATTTCCTTTGATGTTATTAGGAAGACCTCCAATGAATTTCTCCACCCGATCTTCCTCCTCGGGAACCATTTTGGTGTACATCATGGTGAGTTCCTGGAACCTTTGAGTGTAATTAGCAATGTCATTGTTTTTCACCGACAGATTCCACAACTCGGTTTCCATCTTTTGGATCTCATTTATCGGGCAATACACTTCGGTCATCAGCTTCATCAGCTCTTTCCATGATAAAGCGTATGAGGCATCAGTTCCGATGGTTCTCTTGTGAGAGTTCCACCAGGTTAATGCACTGTCGAGTAAAGTATAGGTAGCATACTTCACTTGATATCTCTCCGGACAGTTGCTGATGTGAAACACAGTTTCCATCTTTTCACTCTACCTTATTAGACTAACTACACCTTCGGTTCCTTTAAAACTTAATGGTTGACACTTCATGAAGTCTTGGTAAGTACATTTACGAGCAACCAACCTATCGCCTCTTCCATTCACATTGTTGGTTTGATTCTATCACCGTTGTCACTCTATTGTTTCCATTTCCATCTCCATTGCCCTTACCATTTCCATTGTCCTTCCCACTTCTCGTTTCCTTATCGTTTCATGTTATTCCATTCCCAGTTCAGATTTTTGGATAAACTTGATGAGCTACGTCTAGAGCTGGCGTTCACCGTTGATCGATCATTTCTTCAATTGCGGTGTGGGTCCATTCAGATATGAGGTATGTCACCCCCCCCCCCCCCCCCCCCTTTGTTCTACATCACAAGACACAACCCATAGTGAGATTTTTGAAACGAATACACAACATCGGGAAATAATAATTTAAAGCATTCCATGAAGTAAAATTTAATTGTAACACGTTTGCCAGGAAGAATAAATAACAATATAGATAAATATGCGAGAGAATCACACAAGCTTTTCATCTTCATAAGTAAAGCATAATTCGTTACAACAACATCCAAAATAGGTTCTTGATCCACAATTTTTTACTGCTAATAACCGTAGACTAACATTGGCTAATGTACTACATGATCAGTGTGCAACTAGACTATGGGACGAAAACCAAAACGCCTCCTAGATACATCTCCAACCTCCTAAGTCTCCTCGCGCGTCATCACGTTCTACGAATCTGACGAAACTATATGTGAAAAGGGGACATATGAGACGAAGGCTACTCACTTCGATCCTATCAATATCTAAACAGCATGTACCTTGAGGCTTCTCCAACTCAAAGACTATAGATCATCTTCAGCCATCCTAGCTAGTCTCCACTAGCTACTCAACTGTTCAGCCTCCATCCGTCTCTGAGCAGTCTCATCCAGACAATCTATCAAACAATCTCAGGACATGTGATGGTAAAAGTCACGCACAGCATCACTCAAGTCAACCGGCGTATCCTCGACTGACCTAACAATGCCATCCCAGCATGTCAGGTGAGTCAGGAGAATCCTCCCCAGCAGGAGCTCTACAATCTCCACATCAACTAACGGAGCAGTCCTGGGTCGATGCTACCTCAGCATATCTCCAGGCTGGCGTCTGTCTCAATACTCCTCTGTTTCACTCTGGCATCCCTATGGTTTAATCCCAACATGATCTCAACCTCTTCCCTATCGCTAATACCTAAACTCCATATCCACTCATCCCTGTAAGACCACCTCGGATCCTCCTCCTAAAGTTGCTCCGATGACTATGAATCTCTGAACCTCTACGAGGTGGTAAGTGATCAGCACTGGTAGGAGCTACCAGTTCCCGTAACTGCCATGGGATAATGATATTGAATCAACCGGTGCATTACATCTCTTTACGAGATGGTCCAGCAGAAATGTGAATGTAAAAGCAGGGTCTCTACTGTGAATCTCTGATGATGACTTGATGTAGTCGGAGGATACAATAGATAGTGGATGCAGTACACACATCGACGAAATGCTCTACTACGTTGTGGTGCTCCTCCGCGAAGTGTAACACAACCTAGTGTTCATCTCTTAGACGAAGATCCCGAATGAGCCTGATTCGGCGCATAACAAACCTAAAAGAATGACTGGAAAGATCTGAAGATGAATGGAAGATGATGAGTGAGGATTCTAGAGAACGAGGTGATGCATGCCTCGATGCTAATCTGCGAGCTGGTAAAGGTCCAACTCTCTTCCTCGCAGTCAAAAACTTACGCGGCCCGTTAAGATTGGTGCGTCATAGGTCGACTAAAAGAAAATAGCCTCCGGGGTCGGATAAGAAAAATTGCTGACCGTCGACGAATCATGGGCGGGGCATAACAGGAGCAATAGAATCATTTGATGATGTGGACGTGCTGTTACCTGCCTCTCCAACGAGCAACAGGTGACATAAGGGTCCTGCGCCTGGTGGTCTATCTGAAGAATCAGTGTATATGAATGGTGAACAGATTGGTAGGGGAAATGTGCTCTGGTAAAGTCATCTCTTCTGGTGAATCAGAATCGGAACCCGTATAAGGAACCAAGCCACACAATCCAGTGGGTGAAGCGACAAGAGTCGTCTACAAACATAGTGATCGGCAGAAGAAATAACAGGTGCAACAGTAGACAGTCTCTGAGAGAAACACTAAAGTAGAGGGAATAACAGTAGGGATATCACCAAAAAGGAAATATACCGAGAGGACGGTGATCCATCACTCCTCATCCGTTGAATCAGAAGAACTATTTGTCTAGCTGAAGCTGCCATAATATGCACAAGCAAACAGGTTGTTATTAATATACTTTATATGAAACCATGCAAGGCATAAAAGAAATGCTAAAATGAGGGCAGGTAAATATGTGGCAATATGTATACTTAAACGTTTTACTTTATAGAAATTCCTATATTATGGTATGCAGCATAGGATCGACACACAAGTAGCACAAATAGAGGCACATAGGATAACTTACTGGTTATAGCCCAGACCTAGTATAATACTACTGGTTCCTCTATAACATTGCTCTGATTACCATCTGTCACACACCCACGGGGCCTAGGTCGGAATACGTGTAGAGGGTGTGAAGTCATACAATCGATCACAAAGCAATAAGAACGACCAATAATATCGACGCCACCCTTTTGAAA
Organism: Tanacetum coccineum; assembly: GCA_026074375.1. Taxonomy (NCBI): domain Eukaryota; kingdom Viridiplantae; phylum Streptophyta; class Magnoliopsida; order Asterales; family Asteraceae; genus Tanacetum; species Tanacetum coccineum. The sequence goes on from BQNB010013649.1 coordinate 4,078, forward strand.
AAGTTTACTCGTTGCATAAAATAAAAATAGGATTTAAGTTTTACAGGCCATATTAATTAAGTTAAAAGTAGCGGAAGCTATAACAACAGTTTTAATGATGACAACGATGTAAATAATAGATAAGTCTTGTAATTGGCGAAGTACATAGCACATAGACTCCACATAGCATCAAGAACATTCAAGCTAAGCACTGAGAAGGACTGTTTAAAACGTCAACTAATGTTGGTGAATTCATAGGTTTTAAGTTAATAATGAGTGGACAAAGATTTCAAATCGTTTGCTGACTACTATAACGTATACAGCATCACATAAAAGTATTTACTGTTGCAATAAGCTATGACACTGAAGCTATTAATCACAGGGCATGCTACATCTGGCGATAGTTCCTGCCTAAACCGGGGTCCCAAACACAGAACAACATAATGTACAATCGACATGACATATATCGATTGTTCTTCGTTAAGTGGAACCAAGCGGGATAGGGATAATTAGTCCCAATAGATCTATCTCTTTCACTCGAGCTCCTCAAGGTCTTCGCGAGAAAACTAATAGTTTCATGATATGTTGGGCGGTAGTAGGATTTAAGATACAGTAGGAAAACTAAACAAGTGAAAATTTGGTAAAGAACTTAGTGTCAGTTAAAAGCATACAATGTTTCTCACCCAATAGTATAATGCGTTTGTAATCAGTAAAAATGAGTGTATGAACTCACCTTCGCATGGGATAGCGATAACACAACAAATGATGAGATATAAGGGAGGTCTAGCCGCGACCTAGAGTAAGTCAGGGTTATGACTTGCATTTATCTAAAGAAAAAGTAAAGCATCCATGTTCATCATCTCAAAAGCATGTCCAAGTGTGTTTGCGTTTTGGGTATAAAGACTTTGAAAACTGTACAATGTCTTAGTTAAATTATGTCAACTTGCAAAGAGTTACTATTTTTAGAAACTTTCCCTTTTTAGGAAACTTTTTAGTTCAAAACGTAATAGCGTCCTATTTCTTAGTTTCATATTTTACTCAAATCGCTTTAAAAACAATGCTAAGTAATCATTATGTTTAAATTTCCTAAATGTCCATTGTACATTTTTAATAAAGCCTACTTTTTATTAAGGTCGTCATCTCAAATAACCTTTCATGACATTTTTAATTGTTCTAACTAATTACCTATATTTATATTTGTTTCGCTTGATTTAAAACATCCAAAATCCGGTTGAACAGTGCACCGAAACACCCTTATATTATTAATCAGCAAGCATTTATTAGAGTCGTTTCTTTATAAATCAATTTTCGATTTGTGGTAAAAATGTCTCTCGTTTTTTACTTTTAGGCTAAGCGGTTACCAATGTTATAGTAAAAATTTCATTCCGGACAACTTTCGTGTTTTATACTTAAGCCGATTCGGACCCGAAGGGCTCCGAATCGCCCGTTTTAGCTGCTGCATTGGTCATTAATTTTATTTTCGCCGAAAGATGTTCGAGTTGCATATGGCATATCTTGGCCGTTTTAGTCGATTTTAAAGTGTGATTATATGAAAATTTATTATCGAAGTGAGCTCTTCGAAAACTCTATTACGCCTAATGAAAACATTTTTACAGGCGCTCAACACCACCAAAACTAATTCAGGCAGCAAGTTTGTTTTGCGCGAAATATGACCAAAATCAACCCACTCGCATTTAGTGCATAATCTAGTCTCAACCTTTTTTTACAACTATCCACCACAACTAACTTATCCAACTAATCTCTATTGATGCAAAACTCTCTCAACTCTCAATCTCATCAAGAACATATGTAAAATATAAACATAAAGTGGATACAATGTTACTTCCATTTTATAAAGTGACAAATATTAACTTACATTTTTTGTAAAAATTTACACAACACATAGATCTTTTATGAACAAAAAGATTATAAAGAACTAGATGAAACCCAACAAGATTTGAAGAACACTTAAAATAGAAGAGAAGTAGCAGAACACTAGAATCTTCACAACAACTATAGATCTATAAAAACCCCAAATAATCTTGAAAACCCTAACTTTATAATTCTTGAAATCTTTGAAAAATAACCAACCAACACTTGGATCTACCTTAGATAACCTTAGAAGTAAACTTAGAATACTTGGATCTTGCTAGAAATCAAAAGTTATAGAAGTGTTTGGGTGGTGATAGTGTGCCGTGAGCAAGGGGAGGAGAGGGAGAGAGATGTGTGAAAATTTTGTGGCTAGGAAATGAGTTATAACCCTAAGTTGAGATAAGTGTTAGTATTTATAGCACAAGACTAGGGTTAGGAGGGTTAGATGTGTATACAAGTGACCAACACACACCAAGAGTGTGTGTGTTATGTGGTTCGGCCAAACATGGCTCACAAGGACCAAGATGGTTCAATTTTTCTAGCCAATGTTCAAGTGATATGATCATGGTTCAAATTTTGCTAGTCAAAGTTGTAAGAGTGTGTAAGTAAACACATGGTTTTATCAACATGAGAAATGGTGCATGAGAATGACATTCTCATGTGTCACTATCTTGTGTAAGCATGAGCACATGCATGGGATTTCAAAATAAGATGCCATATCTTTAATTTAGAGTTCAAGTATACATGTTGTTGTGGTTTAGGCGCACAAATTGGCTAGGGAAATTAGGTAATAAATTTTTTAGTAGTAGACACTAGAATTCGATAACTTGAGTGTTCACGCATAGATTTCGAGGTTTTCGGGGTTCCGGTTTGGTCAAAAAGGCGAAAAATGTAATTTAAGAATTAAAACCCTAAAGTTTATATCGGAAGTGATTAAAATCACGAAAACCTAAGGAAAGCTAATATAATCCTAATTAGCCTAAAATTAATTTAACCGATTGCCAGAACGGTCGATGAAGTTTCTCTGTTTTTACGCAGTTTAGTTCCTCGGTAAATTGCATTTAACGTAACGAATAAAATTTAAGTAGTTGACGGAGTGGGTCAGATTACTAAAGGGAATTTACGAGGTTGTGACAGAATAATGGTGGAATAGTAGGTTCTGCAGTCAGCTCATCTCACTCCTTGTCATAATAGAATTAACTTGCTCTCTCGGGTTAGGCTCAGTATTGCTCAGAAGAGCACCTTGAGGCCTTTCATGAAGCACTTTTTGCATTTGACTCATCAGATCTACAATTTGGGTGTTTTGGGTTTTTAGTTGTTGTATTTGTTGGGTATTGTGATTTTGCATTTGTTGTTTGTTTTAAGTTTGCATTTGTTGTATCTTAGCTTTAGTTGATCTCATATGTTGAAACATCATTTCTTCCAAAGACGGCACAGTTGGTTGAGCTTGATTGAAATTATTACTACCTTGGTTAAAACTCTAATTACTATTTTGTTTATAACCTTGATTTTGAGAACCTTGGTTAAATCTATTTTGGTTCTGATTCTGGTTCTGGTTATTTCTGTTTTGATTATTTTGATAATTTCCCTGATTATTTCCTTGATTGTGTCCCTGATTCTGATAATTAGGCTGATTAAAACCGGTGGTCCAAGGTAATTATTAGAACAATAGCTAAGAGTTACGGATACTTGGGTTGGTAAGAGATACCCACCGCATTATAGATAACCCGTATTTGCATACTACGTCCTCTTGAGTGTAGCCACCGGTGGCTTGACACTCATTATTAATAAGCCATGTGGTACCACCCACGTTCACAAAATAATTAGTTTGGTCGGTTCATGCAAAGGAAGAGCTTAACTTGATTAGTAACGACGCAAGTTAACATGATCATCTTGAGTCGAGCTCCCACTAGCACTTAAAACTTGAGGTTTGTTTCGAGAAGTTTGAACTTTAGATTTGTTCTCGATAATTGTCAAAGCTTATTGTGTATTCTTTGTCAAGAAATTACCATTAGCTGCAGAATTAAGAGAATCCTGCTCAGATTGATTTAAACTATTATAGAAAGTATCAATCTGATAGAGAGGAGAAAATCCATGATGGGGACATTTGCTAAGAAGTTCTTTAAACGTTCTACGCTTTAGCAAAATGTCTCACCGAATCTTTGTTGAAATCTTGTGATTTTATTTTGAAGATTGGTGGTCTTAGAAGGAGGAAAGAAACGGTTCACAAACTTGGACACAAGATCGTTCCAAGTTATGATAGAATTAGGAGGTTCTTTTTCAAGCCAAGTTTGGGCTGCTCCCTCAAGAGAAAACAGAAATAACAACAGTTTAACAACGTCACTCGGAACGTTATTAAGTTTAACTGTTTGTGTTATTTTTATGAATCATCGAATATAAGAGTGAGGATCATCGTTTTCAAAACCATGAAAAGCGATGGCGGTTACTAGATTAAGTAAACCGATCTTCAATTCGAATTGATTAGCAAGAATGGGGGTACAACGATTGCATCCCTCCACCTCGATTGGTGCCTGAAGTAACTCCTCCATCGATCAGAGGTCGGGTATTAGACCTTGCGGTGGAACTTGTCCGGCCATATCGTCTTCTTCTAGATCAAAAAGGAGTGACGGTTCACTTTGATTTTTTTTACTTAATAACCCTTATAGGGTCTTCAATAGGAGATAAAAGTAGTCTAGCGGAAGAACGTGTGCCCATGCACTATATAGAAAGATAAGATAATATATAGAAAAAGAAAGAAGAAAAATATTTTTTTAAGATATTAAAAATAAAATATTTTTGGATTTTTATTGTTTTTATATATATATATTTTTTAATTTTTAATAGATACAAAAATAACTTTCAAAGAGAAAGGATCTTCAAGGCATCAACCGAGAAACAAAACATAAAGATCGTAACAAAATCTCCCCAGCACACGTGCAAAAGCGGATACGATAACATGGTTATAAAAATATATTCAAATGCAAATAGTAATAGTATCGATAGTATCCCGTTTGATATGAAAATTGCTTGAGGACAAACAATAGTCAATCTTTCGAGTGTTGAAATCCTAATGAGATTTGAATTGAAAGTCACGTTTATGTTTTGAAGTAAAATGCTTGAATATCTTTTAATTTTTGGTTTTGGCTTTTTAAGACTACTTTTAATATTAAAGATTAAACTAATTAAAGATGCAAAAATTATACTAACAATTATACTACTAGGATTATGCTAAAATGATCTAAAAGAGATATAAGACGAACATGCTTGCTAAGTGACGTGAAAAGTTCTTGTTAACGCAGTTTACCACCACTAGCTTTGAGTGAAGAATCTAAAAAAGCGCTTATTTAGACAAAAAAAAGCCAAATATAGTAAAGAAACAGTGTTAGCATATCAAGTTTACATTGTATACAGCGTCTTATATCTTTTCACCCTTTTTCCAGAAAACAACACCAAATAATATAGCGATGACGATCGTTGTGATAAATTGGGTGACATTATATTGTATATTCCTCCAATAAGACCAATGTTGTTTCCACAAACAAGCTTTGCACTGTATAAGAAATGGTTGGGCGTATTCGGCATGAAAGAAGAGGTCCTTAGAACCACTTGAAGGAGTACTAAGTTCCCTTATAAGTTCTTGATTTTCCCTGGAAACATCATGTCACAAGGATATAAGCAATGTACTCATCGTGTTAGTAGTATGTGTATCATCATTAAAATATACAAGCTCTCTCAAAATGCATCTGTTCAAGTTTAAATTATTTGTTGTCAAAGCCATCATCTAAAATCTTGATAACTATTGGTCTTATAGAAGAGTCAACGATGGGTGGGGCTGAGCTGCATGTCGTAAACAGGATTATAGTAGAAACATTTTATCTTATTCTATGCAAAATGTGCGTTGACACAGTCAGATTAGGTTCACCCAACACCACTTCTAGTCTGTTTTTATGTTTTGTAAAAGTAATCTATTAATTTTTTTTTTTTATTTTTTTTTTTTAAGTCTCTTTTTTTTTTTGTTTTTCATTTAATAATGGAAAAAAAATGAAATTGTAAATGTCCAAATAAAATGATTTAAGAGGTTGTCTTCAATATAAGTAGAAATTTTACGATATTTAATCCATTCACTAGATTGACATGTCTGTCTTTTTGTCCAAGATTTCTCTAGTTTTTCCATTGTTTAAGGCCTTTTTGACATTTTAGGAATAGTCAAACACCTCAAATAAACTCTAATTCCACTCAAAATGTGAAATTACAACGTGGGTGAGAGGAGGAACTTCTTATACATATATATAATAAGATTTTAACTTACTGATAAAGAGAAGAACTGAAATATATTTGAGCATAGTCAATATTAAGTTGATTTTTAGTAGTAGAGGAGGTCACCTCCAACACCCATGTGGCAGGATTATAACCATTCTTAATCTTTGGAACTCCTAAAATAGCCTATAGTAACCGATGAATATGTAAGGGAATATTACTCTAGAAACCAAAATAAGATACCGAAAGGGCACTCACTTCAAAATACTTAACTAGCTTGCAGGAAAATCGACCAAGAGGTCCGACATAAATAATTTGTCCATCCATCCTCATCAAAACTAACTGCAAGTTATGGGACACAATTAGAGATAGATTAAGGTCATGGAGAAAAAAGTTTATAAGTTTTGGCTACACACCTCATCAAAAGATTCAAATATGTCTATGCTTGGTTGGTGAATTGTGCATATAACAGTTCTTTTGGTGTCCACTATGTTTCTTACTGTTAGGAATTATACTTTGAGTTGATTATGACAAAACATATTAAAGATGGAGGACCTACAAGACAAAGCTGGAATAACATTAATGCTGATTGAAGATTAGTCAAACAATATTTAATGCTCAGCTAAAAGATAAAGATCAACATTAATGATGATTGAAGATTAGTCAAATAGTATTTCATGCTGATTTATAGTTTCCTAATTTTATTTGATCTTATCTTGTCTTGTAAACCCTAACCCCTCTAGTATATAAAGAGGGGTAGGCGTCTAGGTTTATCATTCATTTAATTCACAATGTAAACCTAAAGGTGTGTGTGTGTACTCTAGGCGTCAAGTCTTTGTAAGAGCTAGCTTTATAGTAGCTTATTAGTAGGCTTAGTAGTATAGTAAGCCATTGTATCCTGTTCACATAAATGAAAGGCTTAATTTTTTGTAGTAAACCTTGTTCTTAATTATGAATTGTATTATTTGTTATTCCGCGGGATCATGCGTTATGATTTCTAGATGAGCTAGATCGTGGATAAAATGTTGGTATCAGAGCATCGGGCTTCGGATTGGATTTACAAGGTGTCGTGTTGCTGTCCATGATGTTCTTGAAGGCCACAAAACCCTAATTCTGAAAATGATATGGTTCGATCATATTTATCTCTGCTTGATTTGATTTTGTTCTTCTAAGCTCGATATGCATAACATAATAATGCCGCATTTGGTCTCTGGGCACAAACGCCAATATTATTTCAACTGGCTATGGGGAGTGTGATCTGGATCAACGTGATGGTCTCTGTGAGGGATACAAATTTTTGTTTGTCTCCTGGTAATTAATAGCTCATTCTTTCAAACCCTATTTTATTTTGTGGATTTTATCTGGGATGATCACATGGGCGGTTTATGGGGGAGGTAGGTATGGGACCAATAAAGGATCCATACCTGAGAATAAATCATGCATGTTTAGTACGCACTATTTCAGTAAAAGAAGAGAATATGTATGTGTGGAATCCCACTCTTTGTGTTCGAATTAAGGCGTTTCGTATAGTTGATTGTTGCTTGAACCACAAAAAATTAGGGGTTTATTAAACCTAGTAGACGCAAAGAAGCAGGGCTAGGAAAGGCAGCAGGAACAAGATACATGTTTTGTTTTTTTGGTTGTGAAACATAATGATTCATGTTATGGTCGATGATCTGGCATGTATGCAAGAAGAAGAATTGTTGGTGGACCTATAATGACATTTTCACATATATTCAAAGGTTTAGTACTGCCATGTACACTCGTTGTTTCGTTTCCTGCTGGGTACATGGTGTTCCTACTGGTTGCTCATTGTTACTACTAGTCGCTCGTGGTTACTGCTGGTAGTTCACGATTTATGCTGGCTCTTCAAAAACGGATTATTTGGTTGTGTTAATTCCTACTGGTGTTTGTGCTGTGAAGAAAGTGAGATCAGTGTCAGTATTGCAACCACTCAGCCACCAGTCAGTGAAAGCGTAAGTGGTACAGATTTAAGACAGTAAATTTTGTCATAATGACAGTTTTGTTTGTACGGGTAGCTTTGTCCGATATAGCTAGTTTGTACCGCTAGCGTTGGCCGATATCGGATGACACACACATTTTGGGTTTTGGACGCGTTTGATCTAGACGATGAAGATGTTTTGGCTCGTTTAGGAGATTATTTGAGAAGACATTTGATTATTACTTATTTGATGTTGTAGTTGATTTTCACAGGTTTTTGTGTCTATATCATATCTAAAAGGAGCTGGTCACCTTTAAGATAAACTTGTTCGTGATTATTAGGCCGGGTGACAAAGATGATGATTCTAGGAAAGGTGTACCGATCTACCTCTATGATGATTATTATGTACATTTGCTTCACTTTAAGGAGTTACGTTATTGTTGATCAGTGTCTCATTTAATAGAGGAATGATGATTTTTGTCAAGAGACATAGTTTCAAACTTATTAATCCAGCAAGGTATGAGACTCGACCGTTGCATTGGGATAAAGGATATAAGACACAAGTTTGGGAAATTCAACTTCTTCAACAAATTCGTATTATTCGTTTTTCTTCATCATTGATAATTTGCTGCTTGGAGCCTACTAAGTCCATGATTCAAGAGATGGTAAACATGTTAAGGGGAAGCTTATTGTTTATTTACCATCCTCACAGCACTTCCTATTTGATATGACCAAAAACAGGGAAGAGTGCATGGATTCAGGGGAAGTTCTTCATCTATATTAGCTTCAGAGGAAGCTTGTGCTTATTGATTTTGCCATTATCAACTAGGGGAAGATTGTTAGGAATTATATTTGAGTTGATTATGAAAAAACATATTAAAGATGGAGGACCTACAGACAAGTTGGAATAACATTACTGTTGTTTGAAGATTAGTCAACAGTATTTAATGCTAAAGCTAATAGTAAGATCAACATTAATGTGATTGGAGATTAGTCAATAGTTTTCATGCTGTTTTATAGTTTCCTAATTTTATTAGATCTTATCTTTGTGAGTAACACCTACACCCTTAGTATATAAAGTGGGGTGGGCGTCTGATTTATCATTTACTTCAATTCCACAATGTAAACCTAGAGTGTGTGTGTGTGTTTATCTAGGCGTCAAGTCTATGTTAGACACTATCTTTTGCTAGCTTGCTTATTAGTAGCTTAGTAGTATATAAGCCTTTGTATCTTGATCCAATACCAATGAAAGGCTTAATGTTTAGTAGTAACACTTGTTTCTTTAATTATGATTGGTTTTATTTTGTTATTCGTGGATCATGATTATGATTATCCTAAGAAGAGCTAGATCGTGGATCACAACTTACTGTTCGCATGAACATTGAGCAGCTCGAGCATCAAGACCCGAAGTTGGTTCATCCAAAAAACGAAATGGATGGATTTGCCACCAACTCCACAGCAATGGTCAGCCGCTTGCGTTGTTCAATTGAGAGACCATCTACTCCAGGAAGACCCACTAAAGCATCCCTTATAGAATAGAGCTCCATCAATTCCATTAATTCGTGTACAAACATCTAGTTTTAAAAAGAAGCCAATCAAATACAAGTCAAAGCACGTGAAATAGGTCTCGAACCACTACAATTTGACGATTAGGCTTATTTAGTTAAACTAGGTAGTGGGGGTGTTTGCTTGCTTAACTAGCTCCATTTATAGAAAATTTGCAAATGATAGTTCTACATTTTTATTTAAGAAGAAGGAACTGAATTGAGCATCCTTGCGGAAGACAGACTACTTATTAGAAGTAGGTAAACACTTTTTGTTATCAAGTACATGTTCCTATCATATACACAAGGAATAACCTTAGCATATATTTAGCCATGTTGTCATTTTGCCAACTATTTTGTGGATGATTTGACATCCCAGATTTGAATGTAAAGCCCAAGACTAATAATTCTTTTACATGTACAAAGAGGACTTCTCTGATATATGGTATAAATAGACAATGAAGAATTATTCTAGGAAACAAATTAGAGGTGACAAGATGGGCAGTTAGCTAGGAACAAATTCAGGTTAAAACCGTAGTTTTTAGTATGAGTAAAAGCAGACCATGTCAGGTTGGCCCAGCCCAAATATATGTAGTGTGAATTTTTTATGGATTAAGATATAAATAAGCAATGTGTTACTTTTGCTTACCAAAAAATTAGTACATATTACATTAATATTATGAACGATGAGGCTGTCTGTATAAAACATGGACTTTGAGCGATTTTCAACCCTTTCCCCATTTAGCTAAAAGACTTTTTTAATAGACCTATTTGACATGTAAGACGACAAACACACAGAGCAAAATTGACCCAATAATTACGTAAATGGATGAATATTTGCCATCTCTAGAAAATAGCAATGATGCTAATAGTATATAAGATATGGTAATTCTTTTATATCTTCAATATGAACTAAAAGTATTAAAAAATGAGTAAATACTTTCCTTTTCTTTGTATTAACATCTGAAGATAAACGAAGCCATGCAGAATATAAAAGAGATTCATAAACAGTGACGTTTGGTGAATGGATATTAGTCTGTTCACAATAACCGCTGACACGAGCAAATATTGCTTGGTTTTTTGGGTAACCTGAAATGAATATGTCTCCTTCGATACATCCACCAGTCTTTCGTCCTGCAAAAACATCCATTAAGGTTGTCTTTCAAGCGCCACTGACACCTACAAGTGCAGTCAATATACCAGGCCTAAAAGCACCACTAACATCCTTTAGCAATTGTAGACGACCACCTTCAACCCCTCTTACTTCATTCCTGGTTGATAAATGTCAACTTTTTAGCGTAATAATATGCCCACCTCTGATTAATTAAGATTTGTTAGCGGATCAGTGCATCTAGAAGTTGAGGAAAATCTTTAAATGCTTTCAAATACAAGTTTCTTTAAATGTTGCACCTTTGATTAATTATAAAATAAAAATTGTTGTGTAGCAAAAGTTATTATCTCACAACTCTTGGTTTATTTTGACCAAAAATCTATTAAAAAGATACTAATTACTAGATGTGTCATTTGATTATTTTCTGAATTTTGCCCTTCAAACAACCAAATGACAAATCTAAATAATCCGAAAAATTATTAATCAACTAAACCTTTTTCAAATCCACACTTAATTCCCAATTCACAATATCACTTAGCAAACACAAATAAACTACTCACTAAACATAATGATCAATAAAACAAATCTAAACATGTTATGCTAAGTCTACACTAATGAATTGAAAAGGGAGAGAAAATAGAACCGAATTGAAGAACTGCAAATAAACGATAACACCCGATTTAATAAGCTAAATAAAATAATCAAATTCTATCTAGCTTATTAAACCCTTAAGCTCCTCGCCAATGAGTTAAAACAGTTCGGCCACAAAAATCAACACCAAACAAACTGTTAATACAAATTTTTATTACAAAATCTTAATTCGAGTTTTCTATTTATTCATCACGTGAACCCAAAATAGGCCCAGATCAAATTACTGAATTTTAGGCTTAGTCAAAACAGTTAGGCTTGTCTAAGATCCAAGTAACACAAGCAATTTTTATAACTTTGCTAAATAATAAGCTAGCCTTCTACTTAAATCAGCTAAACCAGAAATGAATAAGCTATAATAATGACAAGCTAACATGAAACAGCTTATTTAAAACAAGCAACGACCAAGCACGAGATTAAACTTTTTAAACTGGGCTACTAAATGAGACTAATAAGATAAAACGAGATCTAATACAAATAAGCTATAACCAAAATGAAAAGTAAACATATAAACTGATTATAGTTCCTAAATAAGCATATTACAACATTACGAATGGAACTTAGAGAGTTAAAAGCTATTTGAAAACACACTAAAGAATAAGCAATATAATCAAGGATCTAAAGAGGGTCTAATAATCTATATCAAGTTCTAAACCAAATAAGCAAATACCGTATCACAAATAAGCCAACACAAATCTAAAATACACACTAACTGAATCCATAAGCTACTGAAATAGAGAGCGTAATAAGCTATTGAGCTTATCCGTAAAATCTCAACCAAATAAGCTATTTAACGAACGCTTCTTAAACTCTATAAGCTCAAATTAAATCTAACAAGCTATTGAGAAGCTTATCAGTTCTATATCAAGAGTTTTTGGAAAACTAAAAGCTTATAAAAAAGTAAATTAGCTAGATCGTAGCTTATTATTTAAGCTTAGAATCGAAGACCTATTTTGGATAAGAAGTTATGAATCATTTAAGCCTTTGTGAAGCTTATTCGATCTAATCTCATATCCGAAATAAGCTGGATTTAAGCTCAGTTAATAAGCTATAAGGAGTAGCTTATGCTTCAATAAGCTTTAGAAAAGAAAAAAAGAAAAGAAAATAAGCACTTTAATCTTCAAACATCTTTTTCATAAAACAAGTAACAAGCTCTTACAATATCTCAATAAGTTGTCGAAAACGGCTTTTACATTAAGCAAAGATTAAACAAAAAGATAAACTAAAAGCAATAAGCTAAAAACTAGAAATAGAAATTTTGTAAAACTAAATCCTAATGTCTAAAAATGAGAGGGGAGCGTGTATATTTATAACCAAAATAGGGGGCAAAATCATAAAATATGTGGGAGGAGCGTATGATTGTGTGCCAATGATTGGCCTTGGAGTTGCTTTCCTCGGACTACTCAGGTGCTGCCAGCACTGAAATATTTTGATCCACCAATTGGAAGTGCACAAAATTTAAATTTGAAAACTTACAAGAAAATCTTCAAATTTGTAGATTTCGACACGAACCGGACAACCCAAACGTTGTTTAAATGAATACCCAAACACTCTTATCAACCCAGAATAACACGTTCTTGATCAAAGTTGGAAAACTATGGTGGTTTTGTGGTGGTTAGGTGGCGGACGAACCACAAGCACACACACTTGTGTGTGTTTTATTTTTTTGTAAATGAAATGAATTATGATCAAAAGTTTCTAGTAAATGGAATATATGTGTACACACCTTGGGACAAGCTTGCTAAAAAAAGCCTCCTTGTCCCTTTGACTTACTTGACCGGCCATAGAATCCAAAGAGGACTCGGGCCTTTCTTTTCGTGTCGAAATCACTTAAATACTCGTAAAACTCAACCGTAAAATTTACCCCAAAGTTAATTAGCATTTTTATTCACTTTAAAAATACTTTTCCATTAACCTAGAGTATTCACATGACATATTTTCACTTTAAACCCTTCAAAACTCAATTTGGACTTTAACGGACGTGTCAGACTCGTTTTTTGGCATTTCTCAAAATTCATGGGTCAAACCACCCGGAATACACATAACACAATAATACCTTCCAAAAGGGATTATTAAACACAATAAACCACAATTCATCACATATCTCATAAAAATCATCACCGTCAACACGGTACAAAATCTGAATAAACTGACAAAAGTCAAATAGTCAAAGGACTACTAATGAAATATTCAGAACACAAAAAGGGCAAAGGTTACATTCTACCCCCTTAAAAGAATTTCGTCCCCGAAATTCAACTACTAACATCACTAAACAATTGAGGGTACTTCAATTTCATCTGATCTTCACGTTCCCACCTAAATTCAGGACCATGTTTTGAATTCCACCAAACCTTGACGATGGCAATCCTACTACGCTTCAACTTCTTATAGTCTATTTCCAAAATTTCCACAGGTTCTTCCACAAAATTTAACTTAGCATCAACTCGAATCTCATCCAAAGGCACTTTCAGTGTTGGATCAGCCAAACACCATTCAATTCCGTAGGCAAATCTAACAGATAAACCACAGGGCCTACTTTCTCAATAACCTTAAATGGTCCAACAAACCTAGGTGCTAACTTCCCTTTCTTCTCAAAGCGTACCACACCTTTCCAAGACGACACTTTGAGCAAGACATAGTCACCTACACTAAACTCTAGAGGCTTCCTCCTCTTATCAGGATAACTTTTCTGACGATCACGCGCAGCCTTAAGTCTATCCTTAATCTGCGAGATCTTCTCAGTAGTCTTTTGTACTAACTCAAGTCCTATCAATTGACCTTCTCCAACCTCAACCCACATAATTGGCGAACGACACTTTCTACCATACAATGCCGCAAACGGAGCACATCTCACACTAGAATGATAAATATTGTTATACGAAAACTCAACCAACGGAAGATGAACATCCTAACTTCCTCCGAAGTCCAGAACGCACGCTCTAAGCATGTCTTCCAAAGTCTGAATAGTACGCTCACTTTGACCATCGATTTGAGGGTGATAAGCCGTACTTATGTCTAAACGAATTCCTAATGCCTCTTGCATTGACTGCCAAAACCTTGATGTGAAACGACTATCACGATCGGATATAATCGAGATCGGCACACCACGTCTAGCAACTATCTCATTCAAATACAATCTAGCCAATCTTTCTATCTTATAATCCTCACGCATAGGTAGAAAATAAGCAGACTTAGTCAATCGGCCCACAATGACCCAGATTGTGTCATGTGCACTACTAGTCCTAGGCAACTTAGTCACAAAATCTATAGCTATCCCTTCCCGTTTCCATACGGGAATCTCAGGTTGCTGGAGCAAGCCAGATGGCCTTTGATGCTCAGCCTTAACCTTCAAACAAGTCAAACACTTACTAACACACTCAGCTATATCTTTTTTCATTCCAGGCCACCAATACCTATCTCTCAAATCATAATACATCTTATCAGCTCTTGGGTGTACATAGTACTTTGACTTATGGGCTTCATCTATTATCAGGGTTCTCACCTCACCCTTCAAAGGTACCCATATTCGATTCAGGTAGTACAAAGTTCCATCACTTCTCTGTTCTATCATCTCATCTAAACCTTTCTGCAATCCTGCAAACTCATCTACAGCCTCCTTCTGAGCCGCCAATATCTTATCCTTGATACTTGACTGAAGGGTCATATTCATAGCTCTAACTCTCTTAGGCTTTACTCTTTCCTTCCTACTTAGGGCATCAGCCACCACATTCGCCTTACCAGGATGGCAGCGAATTTCACAATCATAATCACTAAACAACTCTATCTAGCGACACTGTCGCATATTCAACTCTTTCTGACTAAAGATATGTTGAAGACTCTTATGATCCGTATAGATGACACTCTTTATCCCATACAGATAATGTCTCCAGATCTTAAGTGCAAACACAACCGCACCCAGCTCTAAATCATAGGTAGTGTAATTCTTCTCATGAATTTTTAATTGCCTAGACGCATAGGCTATCACCTTACCTCTTTGCATTAACACACAGCCTAGTCCTATCCTGGACGCATCACAATATACTAAAAAATATTCCGGTCCATCGGGGAGAGCTAGAATAGGCGCATTACACAACTTATCCTTCAAGGTCTAAAATGCCAATTCCTGTTTCTCACCCCAATCGAAAGTCTTACTCTTCTGAGTCAAGATAGTAAGAGACTTAGCTATCTTAGAAAAGTTCTCAATGAACCTACGGTAATACCCAACCAATCCTAAGAACGAACAAACCTCAGTCGGAGTTCTAGGGGCTTTCCAATTCTTAACAATTTCAATCTTACTAGGGTCCACATGAATCCCGTTACCATTTATCACATGCCCAAGAAACTGCACTTCTCTTAGCCAGAATTCACACTTAGAAAACTTAGCATACAATTTCTCCTTTTTAAGCAGTTCCAAGACTAACCTTAAGTGCTCTACATGCTCCTCTTGAGTCTTAGAGTAGATTAAGATATCGTCTATAAACACTATCACAAACTTATCAAGATACGGCTTACAAACTCTATTTATCAAATCTATAAATATTGCTGGTGCATTAGTCAGACTAAAGGGCATTATAGTGAACTCGAAATGTCCATAACAAGTCATAAATGCAGTCTTTGATATGTCATCCTCGTGCACTCTCAGCTGATGGTATCCAGACCTAAGATCTATCTTTGAGAAAAACTATGACCCTTGCAGTTGATTAAACATATCATCAATTCTAGGAAGTAGATAACGATTCCTAACGGTCAACTTGTTCAAGTCTCTATAATCAATGCACATCCTAAAAGAACCATCCTTTTTTTTAACGAACAACATCGGCCCTCCCCAAGGCGACGAACTTGGTCAAATGAAACCTTTGTCTTGGAGTTCCTTGAGTTGTCCCGACAACTCCTCTAATTCAGAAGGTGCCAAACGATAAGGAGAGTTTGCTACCGGCGTTGCTCCAGGGGTTAACTTAATCCAGAACTCAATTTCTCGAATAGGCGGTAATCCAGATAGGTTATCCGGGAATACCTCAGAAAAATCTCTAACCACAACAATCTCTTCTTGTTTCTTATCACTAGCCTTAACACTCATCAACAATCTCGCTTTCTCATCCGGTCTCTCTCCTACTACTCTAAGCACCTTGCCATCCGTTAGTGGTATCCTTACTACCTTCTTGTGGCAAATTATTTCAGCTTTATAATTAGACAACCAGTCCATAGTCCCCCAGCTTAAAGTTGAAGTAGACGTCCAGAGGTGCCTTTCTTGATGGAATGAAAGAAATGTCGACCTATAATTCCTGGTCATGAAGTGGAAAAGAAAGAAGTAGCATGGAAAGGAGGCGCGCTAGAAGTGGAAAGATTTTTGATTTCAAAATTTCGTATTAAGATGGATTTGATTTCAAGCCTTCTCTTTGCTTTACAAAATTTCTCTTTCTATCTATCAGTGAAGACTGAATTTAGGATTTGGCAATTATTGATGGAATTCCTGCCTTCTTTCTTGAAGTGACAGAATTCTTTATTTATTTCAGGAATTTCTTTCAGATATGATGGAATTGATATCGCAGTGAAATCTTTCTTTTTTTATTGTTTGCTTTCTTCTGACTTCTTACGTATAAATCACATCAAAACTCCCATGTCCAAAAGATATCAAGACGATGTCAAAGACATGATCCTCGATTTCCAGTTTGCAACCCTTAATAACCTTATCAATCTTTACTAGCTGCCCCCTAGCTATCTCAATCTCATATTTGAAACCTAATTCGCTGGGCTCTAAGCCTAACAGAGGTATGAAGGTAGTGGAAACAAAACTATAGTCGGCACCAGAGTCAAATAAGGTAGTGGAAAAATGATTGTTCAAAGTAAACGTACCCGTCACAATGTTAGGATCCTGGCGAGCTTCCTCTGCTCCCAACATGAATGCCCTACCCCTAGCCTAGTTCCCTTGGTTTCCATGACCCTGACCCCCGTTATTAGCAGCAACTTGATTTGGACGATTTTCTTCCGGGCCTCGTGCCCCATTCAATCTAGGACAAGCTGGCCTGACATGGTCGGTACTACCACACTCATAACATGCCCTAATAGTTGGGTTTCTAGCATTGAAAGGATTCACATTCCTCGGCACACCTCTATAATCCCTTGCCAAATGACCCGGGCAGTTACAGTTGAAGCATGTGCGACAAGGTCCTCCGGGTGCATGGTAGGAGTTGCAGGTGGTACACTTGGGCCAAGTACCCGTATTCTCTCTTCCTACAGGGTTTATAGTAGCAGCAAAAGCATTTACAGACCTAGTCCTCTTATTATCATCCCTTCCACTCTTATCCTTGCTAGGTTCCCCCACATTTCCTCTCTTTTCAACTTTCTTAATTGATCCATTTCTTACAGCCTCATCGGTCAGTGCACCAGAAATCTGCACCGCCTTCTGTAAAGTCTTTGGCTCCGTTGCTGCCACCATCCCACAGATTTGTGGAGCAAGGCTATACACATACCTCTCAATCATCCTACTCCCAGGAGTTACCAAATGTGGAACTAACCTTGCCAATTCATGAAACCTATCAGTATATGCAGCATGGCCAGCTCTGACCATGGCGTGATTCCACAACTCAGATTCTAACTTTTGCATCTCATGACTAGGAAAAAACTCTTGTATCATCTTAAACTTAAAGTCATTCCATGACATACTAACAGCGTGCGGATCTGAGAGTTCCACCACGTTAAAGCCTTACCCACGAATGAACCAGCAGTGTATTTCACTTTTTGGTCAATACTACAACCACTCATATCATGCACAGACTCCATTTTCTCAATCCAACGAGTAAGAACTACAGCACCTCCCTTACCATCATATTCCTTAGGGTTACAAGCCAAGAACTCCTTATATGAACAACCTACCCGGTTGCCATTCACTATCACATTCCCAATGTTCTCCGGAACGTTCTCATTGACCACATTACCATTCTAATTTCCAACATTTCCTCGGTTACTAACCTGAGCCAACATGGCGGGTAAGAGGTTCTGCAATTTTTGGGCAATGATCGTTAAGAATTCGGGTGCTCCCCCATTGGCTCCCTCTACATTCCTATTAGCTTCCATACCTTGGTCATTTCTTTGACTATTCAAATCATCAACACGCTCATCATTACCTTCCATAGGTCTTCTACCCCTTCCACCTCTACCAACCCGTTCACCCTTTCCCCCTCCTAATGATTCGGCAACATGCCGGCTAGCACTTCGGGTCCTCATTCTTGGCGGCATTATCTATATGAGGAAGAACAAGGTCAACATTAGGTAAGTGGAAAGACTAATATATATAGAATATCTCACTATATATACTGATATACACATAACACCACCCTACGGTGTCAACA
>BQNB010013649.1:24927-27427 GCA_026074375.1 Tanacetum coccineum
TATAGACTCATGGGAAGT
The DNA here is from genome assembly GCA_026074375.1 of Tanacetum coccineum. Taxonomy (NCBI): domain Eukaryota; kingdom Viridiplantae; phylum Streptophyta; class Magnoliopsida; order Asterales; family Asteraceae; genus Tanacetum; species Tanacetum coccineum. Next base: position 24,946 of record BQNB010013649.1, read on the forward strand.
ACAGCTCATCCACTAGAACAAACTATAAGAGAAGTTTAAGGCGGAAGTGGTCAACACTCCTAAAGAACTCAGGTTTTTAATACGCTTCGCGCTAACTTGATTCTCTGCTTTTTTGCGTGTTCGATTGGAGTTACCGTGAACCATGACATGTCACTACAGTATACGTTTTTGACCATTCTTTAATCTTTATATTTGGAAACACGTTGAATCGTCAATTTAAAAAAAAAGTAACACTATTTATACATTAGATGTATAGAAAATATGTGATACCGTGATAAGTAACTTAATTGAGTAAAGTTTTTATTAAAATCTATAATACGAAGATGTATGCATGCTTCTTCGTACATATTTGTCACGACAAATAAAATACCTTTTTTTTAAATAAGTTATTGCCATCCAATTCGTAAAAACACATGTATATGCTTTTTACTATGCGTGAGATGTATGTAGATCGTAATCCTAAGGTGATTGTACACTTTTTCGTGAGACGTTAGTGTTACACAATCACAGTTTTTTGATTGGACGACTTAATCGGTTTATAGGTGAGACCTTAGATCGAGGCATAGATGGGATAAAACATGCTTACTAGAATATTATTGTAATAAAGTAAGTCCCATATGGTTATAGGAATTACACTGGTGGCAATTATTGATCGTCAATTACCTTTTGGGTACACCATCATTAGCAGATCAACTAATGTGGTGGTGGTATGTCAAGTAGGATCATAGTCTTTAGAAAATTAATTGTTTATTTGATTAAACATGGGTAGTTAATTTTCTTCAAGAAGTTTTATCGAAAATACTAATTCTTGAACTTTAACTATGTTTTGTAGATGGCACAACCTGTTCAAAACATAAACCATTCGGCTTTCAGGTCGATGTTTGAAAGAGAAAAACTTTCTGGAAATAATTTCAATGACTGGTTTCGTCAACTTAAGTTAGTCTTGAGAGTTGAAAAGAAAATGTATGTCATTGAACAGCCATTACCCGCGGCTCCTGCTGCAGATTCTGAGGCACAAGTGTTGTCACAATGGAATGCAGTTTATGATGCATATAATGAGGTTGCTTGTCTTATACTCGGTAGTATGACTCCTGAGCTTCATAGACAGTTTGAAAACTCCTCACCATATGACATGATAAAAGAGCTTAAAGCTATGTTTGAAAAACAAGCTGGAGTGGAGAGGTTTGACCTAATCCAAACTTTCCATGCTTGCAAACAAGAGGAGGGTAAACCAGTTGCTGCATATGTCATACAGATGAAAGGATATGTAGATCAATTGAAACGTCTTGGCTATATGGTACCATAAGATCTTATAGTGGGTCTTATCTTAAATGGCCTTACTAAAGATTTTGCGGGATTTGTGAGAAATTACAATATGCATAACATGGGGAAGACGATTGGTGAACTACATGCTATGCTCATTGAGTATGAAAAGGGTTTACCTAAAAAGGCTGAAACACCACAAGTAATGATGATTAAAGGTGGTAAAATCCAGAAGGCCAAAAAGAAATCGCTTAAAGCTAAAGGCAAGGGTAAAGCTAATGGCAAGGGAAATGATAAACAAGTTTATATCCCTAAGCCTAAAAACCCTAAACCTTCTGCTAAAGAGCACCCAGCTAAGGATGACACCTGCCACCACTGCAAGGAGGTGGGTCATTGGAAGAGGAACTGTCCTGTTTATCTTGCTGAGTTGTTGAAGAAAAAGAAGCAAGTTGGCTCTGCCAGTTCTTCAGGTATCTTCACAATAGAATTATTTGCTTTCCCTAATAAATCCTGGGTGTATGACACTGGTTGTGGTACTCACATTTGTATTACAAAACAGGGGTTTAGAGAAGCAAGGAAGCTGAAACAAGGAGCACTCTATTTGTACGTGGGCAATGGTGTTCGTGCACAAGTAGAAGCTATTGGAAGTTATGACTTAGTTTTGCCTAATGGCCTTGTGATTTGTTTAGACAATTGTCATTATGCACCTTCTATAACTAGAGGTGTTGTTTCAGTTCACCGTTTGGTAGAAAATGGATTTGTCCAGTGTTTTACGGATTTTGGAATTTCAGTTTCTAAGAACAATGTTCATTATTTTAATGCTATTCCCAGTAATGGTATTTATGAAATTGATATGCATGATCTTGTACCAAATGTTAATTCTATTTATAATGTTAGCACTAAAAGAGCCAAACATAATTTGGACTCTACTTATCTATGGCACTGCCGTCTTGCTCATATAAGACAGCAGTATATGTTAGTACTGCTAGAGTAAAGTTAGTACTACTGGAGAAGATTGAAGAAAATATTCTAAATAGTTAATGCTGCTTGTACACAGTTAAATGCAGCTGGAGTATAAGGATACAACAGATAGTGTTTCAGGTTAATCAGCTATTACAAAATAACAACTGGTAAAAAAAAAATACCGCTATAAGATTTTCTACTATCAGAGAAAGGATAAAGACTGCTCAGTAGAAAGAAAAGATTGAATTGTAGATCA
>BQNB010013649.1:37427-47700 GCA_026074375.1 Tanacetum coccineum
TTTTCACGCTTATCTCTAGCAGAACCCATATGTATACGAACAACCCACAAATCCGCGTCTCATTGATTGCTCAAAATCCTAATTACAATACTTATCACTAAAAATCATCACGTGCCTTTGCATCGTTTCACCTCAATTTCAATACCTAATCAGCTAATCCCCATACACAAAACACCAAAACCAAACATATCACTAAATCAACAACCCAGATTATAATCACAACATCACATAACAACTAAACAAATAATTAAAATAGCATACCACAAAACACAAATAACGGGCGCAATCATAGGTGCCTTCACTCCGTGTTGGCGCCTCTCTCGGAAACATACTCATTATATCACAAATACTTCAAATGATGAAATAACAACATTTATAAAACAGTAGACCTGATCCACTTGAATACACAAATAAAGGAAAATTAAAGCTTTCATAATGATGATCATAAACTCTTGTTGTTAATGCTAATCCTCTAGATAAAGGTTCTCTCTTTTTCTTTTTCCACAAAGTTACAAAGCAACTTCCTCCGTAATTGGCATTCTTTTTCTTATGAGCATATAAATAGATTCAACTTCAGGTTTATATGATTATTTAGAGTACAACTTTTATTTTTGCATAACTTTATAGAAGCTAAAACATGTCTGATTTAATACATTATTACTCTAATCTCATTAGATGCCTTCCGATTGTTTTCTTGTTCACATAGACATTTTCATTATGCACATCTAAATAAAGAATTATATAAGTATTAATAAGCTTAAATTGATTTCTTAAATGTCTATGAATGAGATGAGTACCAAACTACCAATACTAAGCTAAAAGATACCTTTATTGCCGCCTTCTCCATCTATTTATGTTCGTCAATATCGTGTGCAATCCCAAAATGTGCTAAGACATGAAGTCGCGACACACGAACATAGCAACAATTACTGGCACCTGCAAAAAATATCAGAAATTGTCATTCATATATATTTCATTAAAGCCACTTTTTATAATCAATTATGCTAACTTTCATTCAAATATAGATTACATCCAAATATATCTCATTCACCACATAACTAAACATAAACCCCTGATTTTTTTTATAAATATAATGAGAAAACAAAATTTCTTCCAAAATTAACCACAAACCACAAAATTAAACCACATACCTGCAAGGCTATGACTATCAAATAGCTCAAACCAACAACACCCAAAAGGCCTAATTCATTGAAAACGAATCGAGTAAAAACGCGGGAACCAAAAACCCTTTAAAATTAAAACCCTAACTAACAACTCTATAATGAAAAGACAGTGATTATTTTTTAGAAATTTAATCAATACCAAATAATGAAAAGCTACTTGTGTAGGTCTCATATAATGATTAAAGAAAAAAATCAAACCTGCTTGAAGGATATAGAGCCTGTATCCATCTTCTATCCTGCCAGCAACTTGTGGATTTTAGATCGGAAGTTTATGTGTGCGCCTCCTTTGTGTGTGTTGATTATGGGTGTATATCGAAAGTTTATGTGGATGGATCTGGAAGATTGGGGAAGAATGATGAAGATAGCGGTGTTGAGGCAGGATAACACAGTCAATGGGTTGGGCCCAAGACACACAATGGGTGGATATAATGGTGTTGTAAATTGTTTGGGCCTATCACTCTTGACTATTGCGTTACAGTTTTACAGTACCACGGATTTTAGTTTATTGATCATAAAGCACATTCAACTGTTAGAAGGCCATTAACAACAATACAACAACTAAAAACAGTAATTTTAATAAGAGGGTTAATACTGTTAGTGGTAAGAATGTTAATACTGCTAGGCCAAAAGCAATAGTTAATGCTGCTAGGCCAAAAGCAATACTTAATATTGTTAAGGGAAACCAGGTTAATGCTGTTAAGGCTTCAGCTTGTTGGGTCTGGAAACCAAAGACTAAAGTAATAGACCATGTTTCTAAACACAATAGTGCATCAACCATTCTGAAAAGGTTTGATTATATTGATGCACAAGGGAGGACAGAAGATCCACGGTCAGTGATGGCTTGGGTCCCCAAAAGAGACTGATTTTCTTACCACATGTGCAGGGAAATCCACAAATGGATTTACAGGACCAAGGTGTGATTGATAGTGGATGCTCAAGGCATATGATAAGGAACATGTCCTATCTTACTGACTTTAAAGAAATTGATGGAGGATATGTTGCCTTTGGAGGTAACCCCAAAGGAGGGAAAATCACAGGCAGAGGTACAATCAAAACTGGTAATTTAGATTTTAAGAATGTGTATTTTGTAAGAGAATTATAGTTTAACCTCTTTAGTGTCTCACAAATGTGTGACAAAAAGAATAGTGTTCTCTTTAATGACACTGAATGTATTGTTTTATCTCCAAACTTTAAGTTAACTGATGAAAGTCATGTTTTACTTAAAGTTCCTAGAAAGAACAATATGTATAGTGTTTGTTAGGAATATATTTGTATTTATTAGTTCCTACTGGTAGGTATGTAGTTCCTACTGGTAGAGTAATTGCTACTGATAGTGTAATAGTTGCTACTAGCGGGTATGTAGTTCCTGCTGCTTATGATATTCGTCCTGGTAGAGTAAAGTAATTACTCCAGGATAAGTTTAGTTCGTTTAAACTATGGATAGGCATGAGACGTAATAGATAGACTCATGGAATCGTAATTCTAGGAGAATTAGTTTAGGGTTTCATATCTATAAATGAAACCACATGGTTTAGGTTTAGAGGACGATTGAACAATCAAGAAATAGTTTTATGATTAATAGAAAAGATCCATAGAGGATCAAAGTATTGTGTTTAGTAATTCTTCTTTAGTACTATTGTTTATTTTCCGCGTGAACAATAGATTGTGTTGTTAGACTCTCACAGAGTTACTTTTGATTACATTAGTACTCTATATCCTTCACAGGCTTAAAAGATCTATCTAGGGCTCAGACCTACAAGTGGTATCAGAGCCTGGAGAGAGTCTTTGTCGAAGAATAACTACTGTTATTGCATCTAAATCATTACAATGACCTCATCGTATCCAACACCACCATTTACTGGACCGTCACCATCCGATTCTTCATTCACAATCCCAACAACATCCGAACCAGTATTTTCTATGGCAACAACTGAACCTGTATTTCTATGCTCAAACTTCCTCTTCTGCACAACCTCACAAATTACTCAGCTCTATTCCAGCAATATAATTCAACACTATTTCCATGCAGTAATGCCAAATTCCCTTATTAAAAGAAGAGTATGAAAACCTTGGGTATATGAAGATGGATTATTGGATTAATGAATCATGACCACCATTGTGGAACATTGTTCTTAAGGAGAACAGCAGGAAACTGAACAGGTAGAGATCAAAAGGTACATAATGATTCTTCCTACCTGTCACGTTGGAATAAGAACAGATTGCTGTACCAACGAGAGATAAAAGCTAGAACTATTCTACTTCAGTCTCTACCAGAGGATCATATGGCTGACTTTCATCATCTGATGTGTAAGGTATGGGTGGCAGTAAAAAGAGATTTGGTGGGAAATGAAGAGTCAAAGAAGATGGGGAGTCAATGATAAGCAGGAGTAGGAGTTTGCAGACTTTAAGATGCTGAATCTAAAAGTTTGCACAAGGGATATGATAGGTTTCAGAAGGTGCTGAGTCAACTGAATCAAATGCAAGCAAGGCCAGATAATGAAGACTGCAACATGAAGTTCCTTAGAGCTTTACCACCTTCTTGGTCACAGGTAGCAATCACCCTTAAAACAAAGGGTGGTCTTGATTTCTTAAGCTTTGATGATTTATATAACAAGCTTAGGACACTTGAGATTGATGTGAAAGGTGGTTATAGCTAGATTCGAAGAGTTCTGTCTGTCCTACACACTCAGCTTTCATTTTTGCCTGCTTTGCACTTAATTCCAAGCGGTCAACTGCTGACTCCAAAGGTCAACCTTCTACTGTTAACTATACCACTACTTCTTCCTCTACTGATGCTTCAGGAAATGTTCTTGAAAATGTTCTTCACTCTTTTGTTGCTGAAAGTGATCCACAACAACAGATTACTTATGAAGACTTTGACCAAATTGGCAAGTTGGATTTGGAAGAACTTGACATCAAATGGCAGATGGCAATGCTTTCTGTTCGAATCAATAGATTTGAAAAGAAGGCTGGTAGAAAATTCAAGTTTAATAACAAAGATGCTGCCAGGTTTGATAAAAAGAAGGTCAGGTGCTATCAATGTTCAGAGTTGGGACATTTTGCAAGAGAATGTACAGGGAAGAAGGTGGATTCAAAGACAAGGTATTCTCAATTTAAGATCAAAGAACTGGATAAATCAGAAGAACCAAAGGCTTTGGTGTCAGTTGATTCAATGCTCAATTGGTCAGACCACGAAAGTGAAGATATGGAGAAAGGTGCTTCTGAAGTCTATGGGATGATTGCAGGATATGGGGATGATGCTGTTATTCCTGCTGTTGATGCTGCTGATGGAGTTAGTGCTGATGATATTTTTGCTGATGGTGTGTTTGTTGCTACTGGTAATGGTTCTGATGGTGTTTCTGTTGCTGCTGGTGTTGGTGCTGATGGTGTTTCTGTTACTTCTAGTGATGCTACTGATGCTGAAACTCAATTTGCACTTATGGGGTTATCCCCTCAGGTACAATCTTGTCCTTTTGGTTGTAATTATATTTATACAGAACTTAAAAAGGATTTTGATAATCTAGAAGTGCAATATAAAGAGTGTTTTATCCAAGTACAAGCATACAAAAGTTCACTTCAAAACTTAGAACAACAGAAGTCTTGGTACCAAAATAATCAGTTAGCTTTAGAAGAGAAAATTAGAATCTTGACTGCAGACCTAGGCAACACCACCAACATGCTAAAATATACTGAAAAATTGAATGAACAGGCTAAAATTGATAATATGAATAACAAGGTCAAACTTGAGGAGTCTGAGGCAAGGTTTGACAAATGGATGGATTCTTCCAAAAACCTAAACAAACTGATCAATAGCTCCATGTCTACTAGATCAAAATTTGGTTTAGGATATGGAGACACTTTTAGATCAGATGAGGTGTTTGATCTCTCTGCCCCTAGCATCTTTGACTCATGTCTTAAGGATGCTCTAGAGAAACCTCTCTATGACAGGTTTATCAAAGCTGTTGGATTGCATGCTGTTCCAGGTCCAATAACAGGAACATTCATGCCTCCTTCAAACAAGCCTGACATTGATGATACACAGTACACCTATGGTTCAAAGTCCAATAATTGTGTTGAAACTAACTCTGTATCTAATGACTTTGTCTCTTGTGATAACAGTGACAAGTCCTCAGACTCAGAGACCACTGGCTTTGCATCCTGTGTTTCAAGTGTCAAGTCCTCAAGCCTCAAGACTAAAGACCAATTAGCCTCAGCCTCTAGTTCAGTTGATTTGAAGACTTTACACAAGACTGATGACCAAGGACCATGCAATGTCACTCAAAGTCCTAGTTTTTCTTTTAAGGAGAATGTAAAAACTCCTAGGAATTTATGTAATAGGAATGGGTCAAACAATATTAGTCTGTGTAAAAACAAGTCTTTTGGTTCTAAGAAATGTTTTGTTTGTGGTAGTAAATTTCATTTGATTCGAGATTGTGATTTTTATGAGAATCAGTTGAGATTGAATAATGCACCTGTGTGGAAAAATGTAGAAAACATTCCCTCATTTGTTCCTAGACCAGCCTATGTTCCTGCTGGTAGTAGGAATAGACCAACATCTGTTCCTGCTGGTAGGCCATTTCCTGCTGGTTGGCATAATCCTGCTGCTAGACCTATGACCAGACCAAAAAGCCATTATTTTCAACAGTTTAGTAGGCCTGGCTCATATAACCAAATGGATATGGATGGGGGAAGATGGGGAACTGCTGTTAAGACCTCAGCAGGTTGTTCTTGGCAAAGTAACAGGCCATATATGCATTGGGGATCCAAGAACAATGGTGGATCTCAACAATCTACAGGGTTTTCCTCTTATTGATCCACAAGGCAGGCCCAAGTCAGTTCTGACTTGGGTCTCCCATGTATACTAATGTTGTACTTTCTTTTGTATATTGTAGGACAATCCTCATACAAATAAAGATTTAGGTATTGTTGATAGTGGTTGTTCCAGAAGCATGACAGGTAATAAGGAGAAATTGGCTGACTTTGTGAAGATTAAAGGAGGGACTGTCACTTTTGGAGGTGGAGATGGTAAAATCACTGGAAAAGGCACCATTAGGACTTCCAACTTCAATTTTGAGAATGTTTATTATGTGGAAGAGCTTCAGAACTTTAATTTGTTCTCTGTGTCACAAATCTGTGATACCAAGAACAAAGTCCTTTTTACAGACAAAGAGTGCCTTGTACTCTCCAAGGAGTTCCAACTACCTGATTCAAGTCAGGTTGTTCTCAGAGTTCCAAGGAGACACAATCTCTACTGCTTCAATTTGACTGACATCCATTCAGAAAGAGAAATCAAGTGTTTGTTGGCAAAAGCATCCTTAGATGAGTCCACAAAATGGCATAGAAGGATGGCTCATGTGAACTTCAAAAACATGAACAAGCTGGCAAAACATGGATTGGTCAATGGGCTTCCTTCAAAACTCTTCACAAATGAACACAACTGTGTTGCATGCAACAAGGGAAAGCAACACAAGGCCTCTTACAAGGCCATCACTGCAGTCAGCACCATTTCTGAGCCTCTCCAGTTACTTCATATGGACCTTTTTGGTCCTACTTCCATCAGAAGCATTGATCACAAGCACTATTCCTTGGTGGTTACAGATGACTTTAGCAGGTTTAGCTGGGTTTTCTTTTTGGGGACTAAGGATGAGACTTTTTATATCCTTAGGGATTTCATTACTTTTGTTGAAAACCAGCTAACTAAAAAGGTTAAGGCTATAAGGTGTGACAATGGGACAGAGTTTAAAAATTCTAACTTAATTGAACTCTGTGGGTCCAAGGGGATTAAAAGGGATTATAGTGTTGCCAGAACCCCACAACAAAATGGGGTTGCTGAAAGAAAGAATAGAACCCTTATAGAGGCAGCAAGAACTATGCTTGCTGACTCTAAGTTACCTACCATGTTTTGGACAGAAGCAGTTAGTACTGCTTGTTATGTTCTAAACAGGGTTTTAGTAACTAGGCCCCATAATAAAACACCCTATGAACTTTTATCTGGGAAAGTTCCAAACATTAGTCACCTTAAACCTTTTGGCTGTCATGTGACCATACTTAACACTAGTGATCACTTGGGAAAATTTGAGGGTAAAGCTGATGAAGGTTTTCTTGTTGGGTACTCTGCTCATAGTAAAGCTTATAGAGTCTACAATTTATCCAACAAAAAGATAGAAGAAACACTGAATCTGAGATATATGGAAGATAAACCTAATGTTCAGGGTCTGGGTCATGAGTGGTACTTTGACCTTGACTATTTGACTGATTCTTTAGGTTATACTCGTTTCAAATCTAATCAACCTGCAGGTACTCAAGATACTAACACTCATGCAGGTCCCAAGGTTCATACTGCTTCTGCCACAGTGGAGAGTACTTCAGACTATGCAGAGGAACTTGCTAGGCTTCAAGGACAAGCATATGAAGCCAATTCTGCAGCAAAGGATACTTGGAAAATAGCTGATACGGTTCCTGCTGGTAGTGGTGTTCCTGCTACTAGCATTCCTGCTGGTAGTATTAATCAGGCTGCTGGTGGTTCTGCTGTTCCTTCTACTCCATCTTCTTCTGTGGTTGAACCTGTTCATGCTGATACACCACTTCCTCCTGGTCACTCATTGGGCTCAAGTGAAAATTCTACAAGATTTTCCTCTCCTTCTGACCTTGCTAATCACATATCATCATCTTCAGAGATGGAGGGCAGATAAAAACTAAGTAGGTAACAGTAAACAAACATTACTAGGTTTTAACAGTTTTAGGAAGAAATTTAAAATGAAAAGAAGCTAGTTTCTGACTGATTCAATGAGGGCTACATAACTGATGCATTGCGCTTGGCAAGGGCACTAACTTTGTAAGCTCAACTTTGAGTTCTTCTAACTCTCTAAATCAACTCACAAGGTGCTACTAAACTTATATTTGCCATAATGAAAAAACTACTAAGCTTTAAACCTCCAAAAGTTGAAACCTCTAAACCACTAAAAGCTGCCCTGGTGCTAAGCCTACTTTTTTAAGCTTTAAACCTTGTGAAACTAAACTTTAACCTTTAAAACCTGCTTAAATCTTGCTATACTACCTTAACATGACTAAATGAATAATTTTGACAAAGTAATGTTGACTTTAGGAGTCAAAGTAAGCTTAAACCAAACACTCCTTTATGAAACTGTCCAAAACTAAATTGAGCTTAAAACTTTTCGTAAGAAGACCTAAAACAGTTTAAACTTTTAAGCTACTTCATTAAAATGACCTATTAAAGCTTTGTTAAACCTAACAATACGAGCTTAATGTGTATATTAAGCTAGTTTACTCTTTGTAGCTTAATTATTCAAATTTACAGAATTGCAAGCTTGAAATCTAAATGATTTGCTTAACTACGAAAACTTAGAACAATGACAACTAAAAGCTGTTCTACAACTAAAATGGAAAACAGATTAAGCACTAGAGTACAAACAAATTAAATAGCAAAATGAAGAAGCTAGTAAGAGCTAACATAGAATCTGATAGAATGAAACCTTATTTTTGCAGAATCTTCACACTTAAGTTGTCCAAAAGTAGAAACTTAAGTGTTCCTAATGGCTACCAAGCCTCTAAACCTTGAAAACCACAATAAGCTGTTTTCGAGCTTATTTCTCCTTATATCTTCAAAGTACACTCAAAACACTCAAGTAATCATAATGTTTTGATGTAAATGATGAAAGTAAGTAGAGGAATGACTGAAGACAAGTTTTAACTAGCTTTTGAGCTTATGAACAGTAATAAGCTAAATTGAGCTTATTAAGAGCTTATTGATTAAAAACGTCTTGAAATTGAAATCAAAGTAAACAAAAACTTGTAAACTCAATTGATATAACTAGAATAACCAAGTACAAGCTGAAAGAGGAGAATACAAAAGCTTAAGAGCTTAATTGCTTAAAGTGAAAGAAAAATTGCTTAAAATTGAAGAATTACAAAGTAAAAAAAATAAAACAAATTCAACAACAGAAAAATGAGACCTATGACTGCTATTTATAGAGAATTGAGGGTGAGAGGGAAAGAATTCTAGAATAGTCCTTTAAATCTCGACCCTTGATCTTTTATGAGTTGATTGTGGCCGTTGGATAAGCTTGGTGATGTGTCCTGGCCAATGAGGTGTTGCCACGTGGGCGTTTATGATTGGAGAGGGTGTAAGAGCAGGGCTGGGTTTTATAGAGGAGCGGGGGGTGGTAATTTGCGAAGTGGGTTTGTGTGTGAATTTTGGCGGGAAAAACTGTTTTGGCAGTTAGGTTGTTACAACAAACGCGTTTGTTTGGAAAGTGTGCACAAATGGTCCCTGTCTTTGCCCGCTCCTTTGTAGTTATAAACAAGTTTGAGATTCACAAGTTTGGCCCTTGTCTTTGTCCCTTTTTTCTTGTGTAGTGTAAAAGAAGATTTGGAAATGGCAGTTTAAGTCCTTGTGTTTTCCTTCATTTTTTTTCTTCTTTATAATCAACTTTTCTCATTTGGCAAATTTTAGTCCCTTTGACTTTAAAACTTCCAAATAAGCCCTTGACTTTGAACACTTGTCACTTTTGGTCCTTTCTTTCTTGTTTCTTCCTTTGACTGCCTTTTCTGCTGTGTCGGGCTGATCCGGCTTTGATCTTTGGCTATTTCTTCACTTCTTGTTCTTGTCTCTTTCGTTCTTTGTCGGTTTTTGATCGTTTTTTTTTCTTCTTTTTGTCCTTTTCATCCTTTCCTGCACAATTAGACACAAAAGCACACTTTTTCTATTCTTTTGGCATTTTCTTGGCTTTTATTTGGCAAAATCCCAGGTATTTATTGTATACAATTTAGCATTTATCAAGTATGGTTACCATTATTTGTAGGATTGAGAGGTCTAATCATGTTGGAATCTCATAAATCAAAATATTCCATTCATCCTGGGTCGGATAAAATGTACCACGATTAGAGTAAGTTATACTGGTGGCCGAATATGAAAGCTAACATTGCGACATATGTCAGTAAGTGCTTGACATGTGCAAAAGTCAAGGCTGAACACCAAAAGCGGTCAGGATTACTTCAGCAGCCGGAAATTCCTATTTGGAAATAGGAGAGAATTATAATGGATTTCATTACAAAGCTTCTAAGGACAT
>BQNB010013649.1:48759-76737 GCA_026074375.1 Tanacetum coccineum
ATCTTAATAAGCTAAAACTAAAAATTAAAAATTAAAAAAAAACTAACTAACTAATAATGGAAAAATAGGGGGAGCGGGTTGGTATAAATAGGGAGAGAAGGGGTAATGTTGTAACTTTCAGACCCAATTATTACATGATTATTACCCAATCATTGGCTTTGTTGTGTGCTCCCACGGATCGTGCAAGTATAAAAGATAGATCCACCGTTGTAACAAGGCCACGTCTCCAAGTAATATGCTTCATTTGTACGCATTGCATTCCCACCTTTAGATTCTTTTATGCACTTACTGAATATGGGAAATGAAGTGATAAAAGCTCTTGCCACGTGTGCTCTTTTTATTCGTCAATTCCTTTTTGAGTGGAAGGGCACATGATATGAAATGTATTTATTTTGAGGCACATGATGCTGACGCAGGCTTGATGTCACCCATCTTCCTTCTTATATATTTGCAGCAGAATTCATTATGGCCTTAGACATGCTTATTGGGCTTATAGATAGCATGGGCTGGCCCGGCCCATAAAATGGGTTACGGGCTGGCCCAATAAAATTCAAAGGCACCGTTGAACTCGTTTTCTCGTGCTCTTTCTATTAGCATGTTCGGGGTCTTTTCACGACTTCATCTTAGCTCTGAGTAAAATTAAACTTGACCAAATTGAGGCCGTTAATTCTCGTTTTTGCACCGTTTTCAATCCTTTTACCAGCAAGAGATAAAAATACCAAACAAACATATTTTCAATATAATAAAGCATTTTTTAGCATTTTTAGTCCAATTAATAGCATTTTCCAGGTTATAAATGATGTGTCTTTTAGCGCACATCAAATTCCCCCACACTAAGTCATTGCTGGTCCCACACGCAATGTAAATAAAACAATACCCAAAAATAAATAATTTTATCCCTTTTTAACTTATAACCCCCCACAATCAAACAAGAACAAAAAATATCCATTAAAAGGTTAAAAAAATCATTTATTTCGCAAGCACCCCGTTTTACCTATTTATTTTTATTTATTTATTTATAAAAAAAAAATTATTAACTTTTTTTTTATAATTTCCAACTTACAACTTATTCATGTGTGACATAATGTAATGCTTTCATTATTCATTGATAACTTTTAGGATCACGGAACAAAAAGCACAAAAAGTGTCCAAATAGATAAATTCATCGTCCCCGACTTTCACTTCTCCAATCCAAGCTTAAAAACAAGATCATTGCAAAATACAAGTTATGATGCTAACACTACTCATAAAAGCTAATTGTGTACTTACTTTTCCTCCCTTATTTCTAATTTCTTCAAAGGATTTTATTATTATTATTGGTGACAAATAAATTATGTCCTTATTAATAAAGTAAACTCAGTTTAGACTATTAATAGTTTAAAATCCTTTCCTAAAGAGCCGATATGGTGAGAATAAGGTCCACATTAAGGTTTTAATTTCGCATGATTTAGGGGTTTTCCTTTTTATTTCATCCGCAACAACTCAACTACGAGTTCAGAGACGGAGGCTTTATTTAGATAACCCCGGAGTTGAAATTTGGCTTTATTCTTATTATTATTATTATTATAGCCAAATTTCAAGTCCTGTGGTCTTTTAACAACTGCCACATCGGTATGCGAGCCGACCATGGTCCAGGAGTCTATTTTCCTACAACACTAACAAAACCTCGACGTGTACCTTACTTTCACCAGAAGGAATCTCTACGAAGTGATTTAAACTAAGAATCGCAAAAACCTAAAGCAACTTTATTTTATTCAACAATTATATAGCGTTTAGTAAGCTAGTGGGAGCAAAAAGCCATAATTAACCTCTATACCATTGGACCAAATTCCCGTTGGTACAAGTAATTTACTTGCTACTCATAACGAAATTCAATTTAACAAATATAGTATTTAACGACAAAAATAAATCTGCACTAAGCATGGCAAAAATAAAATACGCAAATATATTATGGAACGGTAAAATATTTCTATTCTAAGTATTGAAAAGAGATTAGAAAATAGAACCCGAAATGAAGAACCGCAATGATATAAAAACACCCGATCTTACAATTTTTCATTTTTTATATATATGTCATAATAAAACAATAAATTTTTTTTGGTCAAAACGGGGTTGCGTGGGAACACAAATAGACACAGGTAAGATCACATTTCGATAGAAATCCCCCCCCCCCCCACACTTAGAATCGAACATTGGCCTCAATGTTTAAAAAAATGTTGGGTTTTACCCCCACACTTATCAACGAAAAAGGCAAATGCTAGTAATTCTAAGTGTGAAAGGGGAAACAATATATATATATATATATATATATATATCATATAAATTATATATATATATATATATATATAATAAAAATATCTATAAATACATATCCTAGGATGAGTGATTCGCAGAACAAAAATAAACAAAAGATCGAAGACCGGATGATTGAAGGATTGAAAACAACACGGGTCTTTATGATCGTGAGGAATCCTGCAAGCAAAAAACAATACCACAAACCAAAGAAAGAAGCACGCCCCCACACTAGGGCTATAAAATCACACACTTATTTATTAAGAAAATAGAAAGAAATAAAAGTCACGGGTTGCCTCCCGAGAAGCGCTTATTTTTATGTGAGTCTCTAGCTTGACTCTCCCCGAATTCCTTTGTCCTTGGGGCAGAAACAGAAGAATAGAAAAATCACTATCGGATTTTCATATGCCACCGGCTTAAGAGAAGAAAAATGAAAAATGGAAATGCTGGGGTCAAAAATAGTATCCTCACTCCCGGAGGAGAGAAGAAGTGAAGAAGTCACCGGATAGGTGAAGAAGGGTAGAAAAACTCGAACGACACATGTGAAGTCAAGATCATGGTGATCCTCAAAGGGGAAAGTCACATGTGTCGGAGAAGGAATGTCCGGAAGGGGAGTGGGATCATCATGAAGCAATCTTTCTAGAAAAAGATTATCCCCTTCGGAGTCTGAGTAGTCACTATCAATACCCGGGGGCATCGAGTCATCAGAAGCAAGAAATAAATCGATCTCCTCCATAAGAGAATCACTATCCGTGACGGGGATAGGATATGGGGAGGGAGACGCGATAATCGTATCAGCAATTTCAGAATCACGTTCTTTCGGCGGTCGTGGAGATGAATTATCATACAACAAATTCTCAACAAAACGGATTTCTTCCTCTAGATCAAAGTCGGCTTTCTTAATTCCCGGTGGAATTGGATCGATATGAGCGAGTTCACCGGAGAACTCCTCGAGAAGATAATCAAACTTAGGTGAAGAATCAATCAAAGTATCTCGATTAAGCAAAGATTCGATAAAATTAGACTCGGCATTAAAGGAATGCGGATCTATCTTGGTAGAAATGATTTCTTCGTCATCAAAAAGAGGGTTCGAATAAATTTTGAAATTTTCTTTCGGAACGTCCTCATCAGAAAGTGACTCGTCATCACTAGAGGTGAAATCGTCGTTAGAATCAAAGAGAGGATTCGAGAAAGTTGTAAAAGTCGGAGAAGATTCATCATCAACGGGCACATCACACTCACTTTTATTGTCGGAAGTAACCTCGGACTCACTTGGAATTAGGACAAGGTTCTCAACACTAGACTTTATTAATTCGTCCGATTCCTTTTCAGGAATAGTGCTAAGATGCTTATCCCCATACTTAGAGAGTACTCAGTTCATTCAGATTCTGTAAAATCCGGAGTAGGAATGCAATAGTAATACTCCTCGACATTCATCTAATGTAAAAGCTCAGACACTCCAACTCTGACAATTAATAAACTCTGCCAGCACCTCACTATATATTTTTGCACATCTTCAAGCGAAGTTTGTCTTAGCAAAAATCTGTGATACCCTTCCTCGATTAAGCATGCATAAATTCAAGAAATTTGTCCCAACCTTGCTTAAAACCATACGGCTTTTCTCTAAAAGATATACGATTAAATGTCTTTAAAAAGGTTTTTATGAGAAATCATTAAGTCTTCTTTAGCTTGCAAAATTTCCACACTCGTTTCTTGAGGAGGTTGATGAATGACGGGAAACTGTGGGGGTTGGGATTGGTCAAAACCAGAATAATTAGATGTTAGGATATCATTTCATCACCTCAAACACAAAAATAAGAAAAATAGATTTTAGAGAGAGAAAGTAAAAAAACAAAGAAAAATGGTTTACTTGTTCCTAAAAGAAAAATGTGAAGGCAAACACCCTCTCCACCAACTTTTGGAGATGGCTAATAAATAGATTACAATAGTGACTAATTCCTAGTGGGCTTTGAGTTGGGCCGGTTCATAATACAAATGGGCTTGAGCCCAACAACTAGGCCCAACTAGCTTAAATAGAATTCCCGTAAACTATGTTTTACTTATACAAGGCTCGGGAATATATAATGACCATCACTTTACATAAAAGCACGGCTAACAATCTCCCCCTAAGGGTTTTATGGACTTCAATGTGGATCCTTTCTTGTGACATCTTAGACTTGGAGCCTTTATACTTGGGAAATTCCTTTTGAAGATCCATTTGGCATGCTTGTGATCTTGGATTCTTGATCTTTAACATGATATGTCTTTGACAAAATACTGATATCGAGGCTTTTAGGCCTTGATTTTGTCTTGACTACTGAATATCAAAATACTTTATCCTTAATCTTATATGCCGCCTTGCGAATCTTGTGTCTCCACCCTCAAGCTCCAGACTTGAAAGCTTGCTAACAATCTCCCTCTACAATTTCTTTTAAATGGATACCATGTACCACAAATGTTCTTATGAGGAAGTGCTTGTTCATCAGAGATTGCGGAAGACTTTGATAGTTTGAGCTTTCCATCCATGTATTGAATCTTTGTCGATTGAGCATGAGGTCTTGAATCTTGACTCGACATGGACTAGAAGCTGCTACCGTCAGGAAAACCTGCAAGTATAGGTTAGAGATAAACATATATGGACGAAAGTGTCTTTGTCATTTCGTCGAATATGGTTGCAATACCCACGGTTCCCCGTTAATCAGTATAAATACTGCCTGTGATCAGGTAGAATTCAAAAGAATCTCCTTGACAGGGTTTCGCAGCTCACTAGCCGTTCTTGTTACCGGAGCGTCTCAAAGCAGACAACACGGTAAGAGTGAATCAGATAGTTACTATCTTTCTGATTGAGTCGTCAATCATGATTTAACAGTAACAAGTTGATGCATGTAGATCTCACCAATCGTTTCTTTCCAGTTGACACAAGTTTGATTCATATAGAATCTCGCAAGTCACCTACCAAGAGCTTGTTTGATGTTAGCTCAAGAAGGATTTCCATCTTCACTGTGAATACTAAAGAGTATCACTCTGATGTTCGGCAATATATCACAAGGATAATGCGTAGACTTAAGAAACCAAATTTAGTATATGATGTACTACATTTTGTATAATTGGACTTTGGTTGTCCTAGTGAGATTTTAGATGGATCTCGTATTGTGCTCTAGAACTCACTAAAAGTGCACATTTAGTTATTTGGTCATCGGAGGCTGGAGCGGACAGCCACCTTTTCATATCAGACGATCTCGGAATGAGAAAGCCGATTAGAAAATGTGTTTGATCTCTGTGAGCAAATGAAAAAACAGAAAACTTTTGAGAAATTCTGATTGCTAAGGAGGGTTTTTGCATTACATCACTGGGTCCATGATTACTTTTCCTCAATAACAGAATCACTTTGTGATTACCGAAAAGATTATGCATTGACCCGTTTTCTGCCTAAAGGTTGAAAATGAGTGCTTCTTTTCCTTTCACCCTTTATCCTTACAATTCTTTTTCATTCTTCAACCCCTTCAGTGCATACCGAGACTTCATGACTAGTACCTTGTTGGGTTTATTCCAGCACTAGCTCCATCTCAGTCGGCACTATTCCCTTATTCTCACTTTACTCCTTTTTTCAATCATACCTAGGACTTCTACTCTATCTAATGGAGTGTTCCTGGGAGAATCCCCTCCGTTCTGTCTGGATCATGGATACGAATATTACCTAACCGTTAACCGCCTTATAACTCCTTGAGAAAATAACAGTTGGTCGGTCTTTGAGATATTGCCATGAAGATCCATAAAACCATTTGATGAAAAATCAATCAACGTGTCTGAGAAATCATTTGAGACACATTGAGAGTTTTTAGAGTTACCAAAAAGCTCCCCCTACACATATGCACCATATTATGAAAGAGTTTAGCACATGCGAGGTTTTGGAACTGCACTTATAGATTGAAGATCGTATCATTATTAATCCTATTGATCACATTTTAATCACTATTCTCCCCCTCAAAAAAAGAAATAAGCAAAAGAAAAGAAAGAGTAGAAGAATAAGCATAAGAAATAAGCATAAAGATAAAAAGCATTAATGAAACCAACCTTAATAAAAAGCATCTTCATTCATGAAAAATAAGCCAATGCAATAAGTTGAGAATAAGCTAAAAAGCTTTTACAATAATAAGCTAAAATAAGCTAAACTATTCTACTCTTAAAACTATACTAAGTGAAAAATAAGCTAAAAACTAACTCCCTTTTGCCTGCTGTGTGCATTCCATTTTATAGCCAAAAGTGAGGTGAGGGCATATTCGTCCTTTCATCGAGCCATCCAATAATAATCCAACAAACGGGGGTAAAATGGTCTTTGAACACTTGAATGATTGCTTTATAATAAAGCCAACCATTGGCATCAAGAAAATTCCTTGAAACAACCTCTTTTGCCCGCTCAAATCAGACCCGATCCGCCATTTATAAAACGTCATGTGGCCATTTGTTCAAAATACAACGCGTTTTCTCTTTTAAATCGCAAACGGTGTGAGAAGGGAATGATAAAAGGTGGACAGCTAGTGGCATTCGGTTGGGTGCAATTATTTGAGTGGAGATTGCACGTGAGCTTAATTGTTTTATTTATGGGCACGTGATCACATTCTCATGCGTATTACAAACGCACTTATATTACTCGTACCACCATTTCATTTTTTTTATAACCACCTGTGAATAAAAAAAAATGCCACGCGTCGGCTGTTGATTGGCCCAACAAAATTGAGTGGGAAATCACGTGGAGACAATTGATTTAATTAGGCAGCACGTGCGATCTTCTTTTTTTTTCACTTGTACAAGAATTGTGTTTCTTTAGTACGAGAGATTCAAATTCATTTGTTAATCGAGTTGGGCCAAAAGTTGTGATGGGCCGAGTTATTGGATAATTTAGTGGGTTGTGATTAATATTTAGTTTGGGCTTTAAGAATATTTGGGCTGGCCCGACCCATATAAATGGGTAACGGGTCGGCTCAATAAGCAATGAAGGTACCGTTGGAGCCGTATTTTCGTGCTCTTTCCGTTGGCATGCTCGGGGACTTTTTACGACTTTGTCTTGATCTTGATTATTGAGCACTCTTGATCGAAACGAACCCATAAATCTCTGTTTTTGCTTTATTTTCAATCCATTGTACCTGCAAGACATAAAAACACAAACCAAACATATTTGCAATAATATTAAGCATATTTTATGTTTTTAGTCCGATTAATAGTGTTTTCCGGGTACAAATGATGTGTGTTTTAGCAATTATCAAATTCCCCCACACTAAACCATTGCTGGTCTCACACGC
Source organism: Tanacetum coccineum (assembly GCA_026074375.1). Taxonomy (NCBI): domain Eukaryota; kingdom Viridiplantae; phylum Streptophyta; class Magnoliopsida; order Asterales; family Asteraceae; genus Tanacetum; species Tanacetum coccineum. The sequence goes on from BQNB010013649.1 coordinate 56,352, forward strand.
AATGTAAATAAAACAATACCCGGAAATAAATAATTTTATCCCCTTTTAACTTATGACCCCCTCACAATCAAACAAGAATAGAAAAGGTATTACTTTCTAACTTACAACTTATTCATGTGTGACATAATGTATTACTTTCATTATTCATTAATAACTTTTAGGATCACGGAACAAAAAGCACAAAAAGTGTCCAAATAGATAAATTCATCATCCCCGACTTTCACCTCTCCAAGCCAAGCTTAAAAACAAGATCATTGTAAGATACAAGTTATGATGCTAACACTACTCATAAAAGCTAATTATGTACTTACTTTTCTTCCCTTATTCCTAATTTTGTATCTTAAGATTTTATTATTATTATTATTGGTGACAAATAAATTATGCCCTTATTAATATAAAGTAAACCCGGTTTAGACCACAATTAGTTTGAAATCCTTTCCTAAAGAGACGATATGGTGAGAATAAGGTCCACATTAAGGTTCTAATTTCGCATGATTTAGGGGTTATCCTTTTTATTTCATCCGCAACAACTCAACTACGAGTCCAGAGACGGAGGCTTTATTTAGATAACCTCGGAGTCGAAATTTGGCTTTATACTTATTATTATTGCAACATTATTAAACCTCGGTCCTTTAGAAGGCTGCAACATCGGTTGTGAGCCGGCAAGATGCAGCAAACTTTTATCAGTCTCGGATTATTATAACTATGTGCTTTATTTAGAAGACTGCAACATCGGTTGTGAGCCGGCAAGATGCAGTAAACTTTTTTCAGCCCACAGTTTTATTATTATTATTACCTCCACCCTTTAAACGACTACCACATCGGTTGTGAGCCGGCAAGAGGTAGTGGTCTTATTTCGGCTTTGGCTTATCACATAACTTTAGCCAAATTTTAAGTCTTGCGGTCTTTTAACAACTGCCACATCAGTATGCGAGCCGACCATGGTCCATGAGTCTATTTCCCCACAACACTGACAAGACCTCGATGTGTACCTTAATTTTACCAGATGGACTTTCTACGAAAGGATCTAAACTAAGAATTGCAAAAACCAAAGAAACTTTATTTATTCAAGCCGACCATGATCCAGGAGTCTTATTTCGGCTTCGGTTTATTACATAACTTTTTATTATTAGCCAAATTTCAATCCTGTGTCTTTTAAAAATCGGAAATGCGACCGACCATGGTCCAGGAGTCTATTTCCCCACAACACTAACAAAACCTCGATGTGTACCTTACTTCCACCAGAAGGAATCTCTACGAAGTGATTTAAACTAAGAATCATAAAAACCTAAAGTAACTTTATTTATTCACCAATTAAAATAGCCGTTTAGGACTGGTGGAGCAAAAAGCCCACAATTAACCACTATGTAGTCTCTAAAATATCCAACTAATCCACGCTTAGCATCAAACTTATATTTAACTCTATCATTTTTAGTTCTTTGCAAAATTTTAAAGTTAAGCAAACGCTTAGTCTCGAAAGCTAAGGGGAAAGCTAGAGTTTAAAACTCGATCAAGTCAAAAGCTACCAAGTTCTACGGGCCTACTTATTACTAACATTTTTATATTTTAATCATCATTTTTTTTGAAATATATATATCATAATTAAACAATAAATTTTTTAAAATTTTGGTTAAAACGGGGTTGCGTGGGAACACAAATAGGCACAGGTATGATCATATTTCGATAGAAACATTGCCACGAGGGTGGGGAGATGGTGGGTAGACTTTGGGAGCTGGATAGGGAGGGGGGGGTGGGGGGGGGGGGGGGGGGGGGGGGGGGGGGTTCAAAAAGTCAGTTTTACCCCCCACCTTATAATGAAAAGGCAAAGTAAGTTGAAAGGGAAAAACAATATATATATATATACATGATCAGGATTGAGGATTCCAAAATAAGCAAAAGATCGAAGACCGGATGATTGGAGGATTGAAAACAAGCACGGGTCTTCATGATCTTGAGGAATCCTGCAAGCAAAAACAATACACAAACCAAAGAAAGAAGCACGCCCCCACACTTGGGCTATAAAATCACACACTTATTTATTAAGAAAATAGAAAGAAATAAAAGACACGGGTTGCCTCCCGAGAAGCGCTTGTTTTTATGCGAGTCTCTAGCTGACTCTTCCCCGATTCCTTTTTCTTGGGGCAAAAACAGAAGAAGAGAAAATCACTATATGATATTTTCATATGCCACTGGCTTAAGAGAAGAAAAATGAAAAGCGGAAATGCCGAGTTAAAAATTGTGTCTTCATTCCCGGAGGAGGGAGGAAAAGAAGAGTCCATTGGATAAGTGAAATAAGGAAGAAAAGTTCGGATAATGACATCCGAATCCATCATAAGGGTGGGATGAGTGGGTAACACATTAGGCACATGAACACGAGGTTCTCCCATAACAACGTTGGTCAACTCACCCTGATCTCAAAAAAACAATCATACTCGTGAAGAGAATTCTTAGCATGAGTAGTGGGTACTGCCAACTAATTCGTCTCTTCCGTATGATCCTAAAAAAGACTCGAATTCGGGTAAAGCATATCCAATAAGAGAGACAAGTACGACTCTTCAAGAAATAAGGAGTTAATAACGGATAGGAAATGGAGAAGAGAGACTTGACACACAATTTAGGAGTGGAGTTATCATTCAAAGATTCGATATTAGCAATAAGACGATTGATGTTCAATAATTTCTCTCGAAGAATAACGTCTTGGATTTGAAGAATATCTTCTAAATCAAACTCTTCCTTCTCTTGATCAACATCATTCACCTCCTCTAAGCTAACGATCTCCAAATCGGGAGGTGATGCTTCAACGTACTCGATGTCCTCAAAATTAACGTCATCACTTGAAGTATCATCATCGTTGGAATCGACGACAATCTCAGAGTGATCTTTGAAAGCTTTAAGAGGGGTAGGGTTATCACAAAGAGGCTCATCACACACACCGTCGGAAATACCCTCAGACTCACTTGGGATCAGGACAAGCTCCTCAACACTAGACTTTATTACTTCGTCTGATTCCGTTGCCGGAATAGTGTCAAGATGCTCATCCTCCATTATGAGAGAGTCAACGGGCTCCTTGGTTGATAAAACGGGTGTGATTGCAATGGTATAGTCCTCGTCCTCATCATAGCAAATGGGAATCTTCCAATATCGATCTTTAGCCGCTTGATCTTCCGCAATTCGCCTTTCTTCTTCCTTCTTTTGCATAATTTGACCAACCATATCACATATGGATGTCATTTGCTCCATAAGCTTGTTTTGAGAATTGAGAAGGTCATTTTGAAAATTGAAGATTGGATGATGGACGGTATATTGTGGGGGTTGAGTTTGGTCAAAGCCGAAAGAATTAGAATCATAGCAAGAATTTTGCTCATGATAATAGTCTTCATTCATCGGTTGACATTGAAAAGTCTCGTGAGGACCCCCACAATCTTCACAACAAGGATATTGTTGTGGAAAACTTGGTGAAGTTTGTGGAAAATAATCAAAGTTTTGATTGAAACACGGGTCCTGATTGTAGACAAACGGGACTTGAGGTGGACAATCGTAACCGTAATGAGAATCGTTCCCACATAACTCACAAGAGTATGGTACGTATTGGGTTGTTGGAGGAGTTGTTTGCAAACTGGAGAATCGTAAAGAGTACGGAATTAAAAAATTGATTGGTGTTCCATTTCCAATAGTACAATAAAAACAAACTCTATCATATTCATTGCAACCACATTGTTGGCACGTACCCAAAAGACATTGTTGTTGCAAACTTTGCAAATTTTGTGGGATCTCATTAAGGTTTTGATTGTCAACCATAATGAGCACCTTTCCCACAAGACTTACAAGTACATCGTTGACAAAAGATATCGTTTAACGAGTCACCACACTCGTAACAACAATGATGGTCAATGTGTGGAGGACTTCGTGGGGGGGAAAATTTTGACCGGGGTCTTGATTGAAGACGAATGGCTCTTGAGGTGCACTAACAACGTTGGTGTTGTGATTGGATGACTCAGAAGTGTTTAGAATTTCGTTTTTATCATGAATTGTATACCAACCTTCATTCAAACACTTTCGCACAAAAGCACAAGATCGACAATGTAGACCATCAACCGGGTCTCCACAAGTTACACAATTCTGAGGGGGTTAGGACAAAATCTTGCAAAGATATTGTTGAGAAAAACTCGGTGAATTTTATGGATAATAATTATCACTAAAGTTTTGATTGTAGCACGGTTCCTGCTCATAGACAAGCGGTACCCGTGGTGGACAATCAAACCCATAGTGAGAATCGTTCCCACATAACTCACACGAGTATGTCTCGTACTGGGGCTGTGGAGGTTGGTTGAAGAAGTTTGGTGTTTCATTATAAGAATAAGGATTTGGGTTATAGACAAACTCATTTTCGGATCCTACACTGCTACAGCCCGAACAGTTTCCACCATTAAACGGACCTCCACACCACGAGCAACCAAAATGGTTATACGAAGACATGTCGAAGAATTAAACGGATAAGAGGATAAAGAAAATAAGAATTAAATGAAGTAAGAGGATAAAGGAGAATATATTTTTTTTGAAATTTTTGATAAAGATAATAAAAATAAAAAATATTTTTGGTATTTTTAATATTTATAAAAGAAAAGGAAAAATAAAAATAAGAAGAAAAATATTTTTAGAGTTTTAAATTTTTTATAAGAACGAAAATAAACTTTCCGAATAAAGGATCTTCAAGGCTCGAACACAAACAATCCCGTAAAAATCGCTACACTTCTCCCTGGCAGCGACGCCATTTTGATACTGGTCGTTGTTTTTACACGCGTGTCTATCAAATAAACCATCAGATATATAATATATATATAAAATACATATACAATACGCAAGCTAAGTATCATACAAATTATTCTTAGGAAATAATAATAAGTAATCAACATGGGTATCGTTTTCCTCGATGAGATGTGAATGGAAATCTACGTTCAAGTTGTAAATCGAGCTTGATTGTCATAAAAGTTTTTGGTTTTGGTTTTAAACTATTTTTATACTAAAAATTAAACTAATATTAATTCTAAGATTTAAAACTACAAGATTAAACTAAAATTGATCTAAAAGATATAAATGACAAATATGCTTGCTAAGTGACGTGAAATGTTCCTTAAGTGCGGGCTTAGGTTTAACGAATTAAAATCCTTAAAAAAAACAAGTTTCAAGAAATTAAATGACAAGTAAAGTAAAATGCTTTTTAAAATAAATGACAAGTATTTAAATTGCATTAAAAGTAAATGACGGTATGTAAATTGGAAAATTCTAATGACTATTAATTTTTTAAACCTTTTTAAAACCGCACTTAAATTCCAAATCACTAATCACTTAGCAAACACAAGTAATTTACTCGCTACTCATAACGAAATTCAATTTAACAAACATAGCATTTAACGACAAAAATAAATCTACACTAAGCATGGCAAAAATCAAATACGCAAATATATTATGGAACGATAAAATATTTCTATTCTAAGTATTGAAAAGAGATTAGAAAATAGAACCCGAAATGAAGAACCGCAATGATATAAAACCACCCGATCTTACAAACTTAATAAACAAATAAGCTTATCACTTAAAAAGCTTCTACTTCACTAATTAGCAAATAAAGTTGTCAACTTTATCTACTAATTACTTTCATAAAAACCATAAAGATCAAAACTTTATCTATTTATCAACCTTATAAGACCCTTAAGCTCCGGCCTTAGATGTAGAAGGATGGAATAAGAAATAAGACATGAAAAGTTAAGACAAAATAAGCTAATAAGATGAAAACTTTTTTAGAAAAATAAGCTATTTTGAAAACTAATTTTTGTAAAAATAAAACTAGATTAAATCTATAAAAAAAACTACTTTTGAAATAAAAACTAGAATAAGCTAAAAAGCTATCAAGGCTTTTTCGAAGAAAGGATGAAGAATATAAGCTTATAAATAAGCCACTTCTCAAATAAGCTACAAGTACCCTTCGAAATAAGCCCTAGCTTAATAAGCTATAAGAAAAACTAGTAAAGTTTAGAACTTTATGACTAAATAAGCTAAATAATAAGCTCTCGAAGATAAAGGTGCTCAAGACTTAATGAATAAGTCGAGTAGGAGACTCATGACACCCTTTTTAGCATTCGAATCGAGCTTAATCAAACAATAAGCACTTTTGAAAAAGTAAAGACAAGAAAAGAGAAAAAGATGAGATAAGCAAAAGCTATTTTAGAATTTATTCTAAAGACAATAAGCTAATAAAAAGATGAAAACTTTAGATCTAAATCTACCCAAAACTAAGGTGTTCAATCAAGTGAACTTTAGAATCTAATCACCCAGAACCAAGGTTGTTCAAATCAAGGTGACAAGAGACGTGTATATTTAAGGATTAGATCTAAAACAATAAGCTAGAAAAATAAGCAATCGAAAATAAGCTAAAATAAGCTCACTCAAAAAGCTCTAAATCGAAAATAACATAAAATAAGCATAATCTAAAATAGTATGGAAGTAGCTTATTAGAATATAAGCTTAAGAGATGGGATCCAAAAAAATAAGCTATAAGCATGAGCTTATTTGAAAATAAGCAAAAGAAGAGAAAGAGTAGAAGAATAAGCATAAAAAGAAAATAAGCATTAAGAAATAATAAGCATTTAATAAAAACCAACCTTTAACATCTTCATTAATAAGCTCAAAATCTTGATTACAATAAGCTAAATAAGCTATAAAAGCTTTTACAATAAGCAAACTAATAAGCTAAAAGACATAAAAAAATAAGCTACACTACTCCTACAACTAAAATAATCTAAAAAAAACTAACACTCTCAACTGTGTGCGTCTGTTGATTTATATAGCCATAAGCCCAAGGGCATTTTCGTCCTTTTACACCCATGCCAACACATTTAATATCATCACAGCCAATCAATTGTTAGCTTCATCCCAACGCCACATTTATGGCCAATCATTTGGCAATGATTGGTCATTAATACCCTCCTCGTACTGAAAATTCTGGAACCTTGTACCAGCCGCCAAGCATCTGCCACGTGTCGCTCCGTGATTGGCCAGCCATCAAGTCAACCTCGTATCATACCTCGTACCTAACAGTCAGAAAGGGCGGCGCCGGCGCCACATGGCAGCATCCTATTAGACAGCCGTCAGTGACGTGGCGTCCACGTCAGCGCCGGTCAATGACCGATCAACCGCCGGTCAACGGCGGTCAACAACCGCCGGACCACCGGTCGACGGTGGTCAATGGCGGCGGTCAACGGCGTTCAACGGTGGCGGACCACCGGTCAACCACTGCCGGACCACCGGTCAACCACCGCCGGACCACCGGTCAACGGTGGTGGCTAACCGGGTCATGGGCCGAGTCAGGTCGGGTCTTGGGCCGGGTCAGGTCGGGTCTTGGGCCGGGTCAGGTCGGGTCGAGAACCGGGTCAGGTCGGGTCTTGGGCCGGGTCAGGTCGGGTCTTGGGCCGGGTCAGGTCGGGTCGAGAACCGGGTCGGGTCATCACAAGAGGCCTCACCAGGAATCGAACCTGGGACCTCAAGTATATAGATTTATTATGTATCTATGCAACCAGCTGAGCTAGTGCATAGTTACATAAATGATATGCAATATCTAATATTTAAGGGCTAATTTGTTTGGGATAGGTTATTATTAGCAAAAGGTTCAAACAGGGATGAAAAAGGTTCAAAATAAAAAGGTTCACATATGAAAGTCCGGTACCGGTTGTATGTATTTTGTGCACTCTTCCAATGGGGTGTTCTATAGAAAATATTAATGACTTTGTTTGAGCCTCGATAAATGTAAAAACGTCGTCGAAAGTCACCCGAAAATTACCGTTTTTGCTTTGTTTTCAATCCTTTGTACCTGTAAGACATAAAAACACAATACAAACATATTTGCAACATATTTATCCATATTTTAGTGTTTTAGTCCGTTTATTAGCATTTTCCGGGGTATAAATGATGTGTGTTTTAACGCACATCAAATTCCCCCACACTAAAAGCATTTTGCAGGTCCCACACGCAATGTAAATAAAACACGCCCGAAATAATAAATCCCCTTTTAAATTATAACCCCTCACAATCAAACAAGACACAGGAAATTGATTATGGAGGTTCAAAAATTATTGATTGAAATAGTCGCCCGTTTAACACCTGATTTTATTACTAATAACTATCTAAGATAAGAAATAATTAACATTATTTAAAAGCTTTAAGAACGGAAGGTCGTCATCCTTGAATTTCACAATCACCAAAACTATGGCTTAAAACGACAATCACAGCCCAATTATAAGATAAGATGCTAAACCATCTAATAATAAATGATAATTGTGTATAAGTATAAATCTTAACTTTCTCGCCTCCTATTTTTCCTAAATTCCTCTAAAGTTTTATTATTTATTATAATTGGTGACAAATAAATTAGGCCCTTATTAATGTAAAGTAAACCCATGGTTTAGACCACAATTTGTTGAAATCCTTCAATAAAGAGACGATAACAATTAGTATGGTGAGAAATAGGTCCACATTACTGTTCTAATTTCGCATTGTTTTAGGGGTTATTCTTTTTAAGTTCATCCGCAACAACACAACGGCGTCCAGGAGACTGGCAGGCTTTATTTAGATAAACCTAGAGTCGATATTTGGCTTTATACTTATTATTACTTGCAACATTATTAAACTCGGTCCTTTAGTAGGTTGCAAAAACATCGGTTGTCTGCTGCTGGGCAAAATGCCGCTCGAACGTCTAAATTTCGACCTCGGTAATGTGTCCTCTGCAACCTTTTGAAGGATTGCAACATCGGTTGTGGTCGGCAAAAGATGCAGACAATCTTTTTTTCTGTCTTAGGATTATTATAACTCATGTGCCTTATTTTGAAGGCTTACCCTGCAACATCGTTGTGTGGGACAGAAGTAGCGTCAAAACTTTTATCAGCCAACAGTTTTTATTATTATTATTTCCTCCAATCTTTTAAACAGGACTGTCACATCGGTTTGCGCTAGCGACCATGTCCAGAAGTCTTTTTCTGCTTCGGTTTATTTTATAATTATTTTTTTTATGGCAAATTTCAAGCCCTGTTGGTCTTTTTTAATATCAATTGCCATCATCGGTAATGCGGCCGACCATGGTACAGGAGTCCTAATTCACACAACCACTAAACAAAACGCTATGTGTACCTTACAACTTTCACCAAAAGGATTCTCTACGAAGTGATTTAAACTAAGGAATCGCATAAAAAACCTAAAGCAACTATTATTTTATTCAAACGAATTTATAGTGTTTGTTTTAAGCATTGTGTAGTGGTGGGAAAGCAAATAAAAGCCAATTAACCTCTCATGAGCACTATATAAGTTATCCAACTAATCACGCTTAGCATCAAAATTATATTTTAAACTCTATCCATATTTCGTCCTTTGCAAAATTTTAAAGTTAAGCAAACGCTAAGTCTCGAAAGCTAAGGGGAAAGCTAGAGTTCAAAACTCGGTCAAGTCAAAAGCTACCTAATTCTACGGGCCTACTTATTTATATATTTTTAATATTTTCATCATTTTTTTCATCATTATATTTTATATATATATATATATCATAATAAAACAATAAAAAAAAAAAAATTAAATTTTGGTCAAAAATGGGGTTGCGTGGAACACACGACTGGAATGTAATGATTAGATTTCGAATGAAATTACCCCCTCACCACTTAGAATGGAACATTCGACCTCAATGTTCAATAATTATCAGGTTTTTTACCCCCACACTTAGGATATGAAAAAGGTAAAAAATGCAAAAGTTTCAAGTGTTAAAAGAGGGGAAATAATATTTATATATATATATTATGACATGATTCAGGATTGAGGATTCCATATTAAGTAAAAGATCGAAGACCCGGATGATTAGAGGATTGTAAACAGAAGCAAGGGTCTTCATGAATCTTAAGAATCCTGCAAATCGAAACTCATACCTAGAAGAAACACGCCCCCCACACTTAGGCTATAAAATCACACACTATCTTATTAATCAAGAATATAGAAAGAAGAAAAGACCGAGTTGCCTCCCGATAAGCGCTTGTTTTTGTTCATCGAGTCTTGAGCCTGACTCGATCCCCTATACTTGAGCTGGGTCTCGAAGGGGTATAGAAATGGAGGGATTTTTTTTTTTTACGGAACATCAAGTAAGGAATGTCCCTCCAGAACAATCATCATTGGGCTTTTAGAAAATTAGATAAATGACTTTCGCCCCGGAAGATAAGCGAGGAGAAATGAGGAATACCATGATTGAACACTTTGTCCTTGTTTTTCGATGAAAATGGAAACGTGTGTGTGTGTGTCATTTCTCCTCCTGGAGAAAAGTTTTTCAAAGGGATCACGGTGAATGAGAATTAGAAAATTCATCTCGTGATAAAAGTCTCTCGGATTGGACTTCAATGAATATCCCCAGATCGAAAATCGTGTTTCCAGATCCGAGGGAATCGTGAGAAGGAGTGAAGTCCAAATCCGGATCAAAGGTGGGAAGGGTGAGCAAAATATTAGGCATAAGAACATAATGTTCAGAAATACACTTGATAGGTGTAAAATACACATATCCGTTTATACAAAATTAACCCTAAATGACCAAAAACATTCTAAAACAGGCAAAGATTGCTGTTTTGGTTTTTTTGTGTGTTGCAGGTATGGATAAGACAAAAATCATAAGAAAACCGTCAAAAACGGGCAAACACGGACACGAGGAACGGAAGAGCACAAAAGAAGCCAGGAAATCAAGCCAAAGTCAAAAAGTCAACCTTGGTCAAACGCCTCAGTCAACTCAGTCAAACCACAAAACCCCAAAGTTACAAATCTAGTCCCTCAAGTTTCCAAAGTTACACAAATGGTCCTTGAAGTCTAAATGGGCCCATAATCCCTAAAAAACAATACCCGGATCCAAAGCTCAAAACCTAGGCCCATAACCCTTAATAACTAAGTCCAGGGACCAAAGATGCCAAGTTTGAAAGTGGTTATACACTTGGATGTGTATTACTTTCACCTAACAAAGAGGAGGACTCAATTTGCCAATAGCCAAAGTTCAAAGTTTTTTAACCGTTTTATTTAACCGTTTTCAGTTAGAAAAAAGGCGCCAAGTAGTAAAAATACTATTCATCGTCCCTTCCAAAAATTACCATGCAGTCAAACAAGGGGCTTTTCTCAATTAAAGGGTGATTTAGACAATTCAAGGGAAGATGAACAAGATGGCAAGGTTAATTAAGTAATCTCAAGGCACTCATTGGCTCACTTAGCAAAGGAATGCTACGTGGAAGAAAGGAAGCACAAGAGATTGCTTGGTTTTACATTGGAATCACTCACAGAACAAGCACAAACGTCTCATCAATGGATTGCCAGCTTGGCAATCCGTGTGAGATAAGTTTGTGATCCAACGGACAAGATCAAAGCTCCAATGATTGGGAAATTGAATGGTTTTGATTGAGAGGGGCGTGGGTAGCAAGGAAGACCTAGAAGGTTCAGAGAAGGGCTATAAATAGCACACACTTTTCACACACACACTATCTAGTTTTTTTAGCTCTTTAATTTTTAGCTTAATTTTTAAATGTAGTTTATGTAATTTCTTTTAAGCTTTTGTATTCAAGTATTGTAAGCAAGTTTTTAAATCAATGAAATTAAGTTTTATTTTAAGGAAATCTGTCATAAGCTTTTGTTTACTCATTTTCTTTTTCAACTAATAAGCTTCTGTCTCATAAGCTCTAATAAGCTCATTACAGCTCATCCAAGTCTATAAGCTTGGATTTGAGTTTTAAAGGAACTTAATCTACTTAAATACTTAAAATCATTTAATTACCTAAGCTTTTGGATTGATTGGACTTATGGAAGGGGATCCAATAATGGAAGGGATCCCAAGGACTCTTACTGGCTTATTTTAAATAAGCCAGAGCTGTTGATAAGCTCTATGAAGCATTTAAGATTCTGTTTAGCTGAAGCTTTCTGTAAGTTCTCATTTATTTCCTTTTGTCTTTAAAATTCTAGCTTAAATAATAGCTTATTTGCTTATTAGTTTTGTTTGTGTGCTTATCTAGTGCTTAACTAAGCTTATCTTAGTCTTTTTGTGCTTATTAGTCATCTGTATTAAGTTAGCTTAGATTAAATCATAGTTTTCTTAATACTTGTCACAAAATCTCAAAAACCAAAGAAATAATTACCATAGCTTGTGATCTTTGATTTTAGCTTGATAAGTTGTTGAATTATGTTTATGAAGTTTGTTATAAGCTCTTTGATATCTGGTACCTAGGTTTTGTTTGCTAGATTTTAAAATCTCAAGTAATTGAAATCTGTCTAGAGCTTAAAGGGGTGTTTGGAATAACAAAGTTTGACCTCTAATAGTCAAACTGAGTTGTGCATTTTGCTTGAGTCATATTGATTTTCATTTAAAAAGAGTAGGTAAGCTATTTTCATAAGTTAGTGTTCAAAGTTTTAAAAGTTAAAGCTTATTTTCCTTAATTCTGCACCAGGGGAGGTATTTACTTTAAGCTAGCTTGTTGGATTTTAATCCAAGCCTTTCTAGGCTTGGAATTTGTTCATTTTGTGTTTGAATACACTCATCAAGAGTGTCTAGTGCAATATTGTCCCTTAAGGGCACTTGCAGATTTGTTTTTTACCCTTGCCAAGTGCATCAGCAGTAGTAACAACAGTTACTACTGCTGACTTTTTCATCATCATTTTAAATAAGTTTTAGGAGGTTTTAAGCTTTAAAATTTAGTAAGTTTTAAGATTACATATAGCTTAATATAGATTTAAAATAGTTTTCTCATTTCTTGCTTATTTGCTTAAGTAAATTTGGCCTTAAAGGTCATAAAAAACTCAAAAAGTCCAAAAACAGTAGTAATAGAATTTAGCTTTTTAATTTTAGAATTTTTAGTTGTAGTATTTGATTTTCTTGATTGAATATATAGCTTATAGTTAGGTTAATTAGTTCTTATAAGCTCAACCTCTGTCTTGGCTTATTGAGCTTTTTAGCTTAGCTTGATTTTGAGCTTTTTGAGTTTTATTCCTGAGTATGCTGTTTTCAACCCTAGATTTAGGAGTCTTGTAGTGTTTTTAGCTTAAGTAGCTTTTTAGATTCAGCTTCTGCATTTCATAGGGATTCTAGAACAGTTTTTGGTTTTGAAAATGAGCTTAATATAAGCTGTGTGTAAGTCTTTTAGTTAAAATAAGCTTGTAAGTGCTCAAAAGCTCACTTTCTGAGGTCAGATCTTAAAAAGCTCTTTGAGAGCTTATTTTTGAGTTTCAGTTAGAGTTGCTTTTATTAAAGTTGCTTAAAAATGTTTGCTTAATAGGTTTTAGCTTTTAGTTTGCAAAAATAAAAAAAGTGCAAAAAGGGGTGTATACCAACCTTGAACCCGTGACCTCTAACTCAAATGCCCAATGCCTTAACCAATTGCTTCAATAGCTCATCCGTTTATACTTTCTCCCATTTAATTATTAACCACACTTTGAGCTTAAGCCCATTTAAATAAGCTGTAACCTAATAAGCTGTTTTAGAGCTTATTTGATAAGCAGTGTTAGTTTTCTTATTTTTTAAGTGAACTTTGTTACTTTTTAGAATTTCCCTGAATTTTTGATATTTTTTCATCGAGTAGATTATTTTTAATCATTTTTCTTAGGATTTAATTTTCGAAAAATCTTAAAAAATAGAAAAAAGTTTCAGAAAAATTAAAAAAAAATAGTTTTTAACATTAGATTAAATACTTTTAGGTTTACATTCAGAAAAATCATTTTCAACACTTTTAGATTTTAATTTTCATTTTTGAGCTTTTAATTTTAATTTTAAAAATAGTTAAAAATAGTTTTCTGAGTTTTTATGTTATTTTAGACTTTTCTAAGTTTAAAAATCATTTTTTCTTAATTTTTAGAACTTAATTTGCTATTTCTTAGAATTTAATTAGATTAAATTAGTTTTTAATTCATAATAAATTCAAAAATAATCAAAAAAATATTTTTCTTTTTCTTAAAATTTTCTTTTGTCCTATTTTAGGTTTAGAAATTTAGTTTGCATTTTTTAGGAATTAATTTTAGTGTACTTGCTTATTCGTCGCGTTTTATTTGCTCCTGTTAATTAGTTTAAGTGCTTAATTGCTTTTGTGATCTTATTTTAATTGTTGCTTTTAATTGGTAGTTATAGTTAATCAAAAATATATTTTCTCTCATTCAAATCATCATCCAAACTAAGGCGTGGTTTCAATTTCACAAGTCGTTGGGGAAACGACCCGGGTGATCATACTTCCCGGTTTAATACGTATTATATTATATTATATATATAACTTTTAGAGTGGATTTTCCTTAAGGGAAACTTTGGGAAAGTTCTTAATTGCTCTTTTAGATTATTATATATTTTATATTATTTTATTGTATAGAATTACTATATCACAAGCTTTCTGTAAGTTCTCATTTACTCGCCATAGTGTCTTTAGGCTTCTAGCTAAATTGGATTGCTTATTATTGCTTATAAGTTTTGTTTGTGTGCTTATCTAGTCCTTTATCAGAGCATTAATCTTAATCTTTTTTATTGTGTTTATTAATCACTGAATAATAGTTAATTAAATAGATCATAGTTTACTTTAAACCTTGTCTTACAATCAAGAAAAACCAAAGAATAAATTACATAAGCTTTTTGATCTTTGATTTAGGCTCATACTTATAGAATTATTTTATGAAGTTTGTTATAATCTCTTTGATTTTAGCTTCATATTTTGTTTGCTAGATTTTAAAATCTCAAGTAATTGAAATCTGTCTAGAGCTTAAAGGGGTGTTTGGAATAACAAAGTTTGAACCTCTATAGTCCAAACTAGTTGTGCATATGCTTGAGTCTAATGATCTTCATTTAAAAAGAGTAGATTTAGAGCTTAAGTCATAAGCAGTGTTCAAGTTTTAAAAGTTAAAGCTTATTTTCCTTAATTCTGCACCAGGGGAGGTATTTACTTTAAGCTAGCTTGTTGGATTTTAATCCAAGCCTTTCTAGGCTTGGAATTTGTTCATTTTGTGTTTAAATACACTCATCAAGAGTGTCTAGTGCAATATTGTCCCTTAAGGGCACTTGCAGATTTTTTTTACCCTTGCCAAGTGCATCAGCAGTAGTAACAACAGTTACTACTAAGCTGACTGACTTTTTCATCATCATTTTAAATAAATTTTAGGAGGTTTTAAGTTTTAAAATTTAGTAAGTTTAAGATATACATATAGCTTAATATAGTTTATTCTTGCTTTTGATTTCGTAGCTTAATTACTTAAGTTAAAATTAGCTTAAAAAGTTATAAAAAATCTTTAGACAAGTGCTCTTAGCGCTGTCTTTTTATTCCGCAAATACGGCAAGTAATATAGGTTTCTAGGGGCTTATTTTTCATTTAGCGTATAGAAATTCAAATAGCTTAATATAATATAGCTTGTTCTATATTTCTAGCTTGATTACTTAGTTACTTTGCTTTTCAAATTCAACAAAAAATCCAAAAGACATAAAAAACCAGTAGTAAACATATCTAGTCTTAATAAATAATTTCTAGCTTTTAAGATTAAGTTTAATGGTTTATATTTGTAGCTTTATAGTTGATTAATAAGTCCTTATAAGCTTAGCTTCTGACTTGGCTTGATGAGCTTTTTAGCTTAGCTTAATTTTAAGCTTTTTGAGTTGATCCATGAGTTTGTAGCTGCGATCCTATATTCTAGTTAGCTTTTAGTGTTTCTTGTTTAATTAGCTTATTAAAACTAGTTAGTAGAACAACTACTGATTCTACAACATTTTTTTAGGATTAAAATTTGAGCTTAAATCGAGCATTGATGCAAAGCTTTTAGTTGAAACAAGTAAGAGTGAGCTTAAAAGCTCACTTACTGCATCAGCTTCTTTATAAGCTCTTTGAGAGCTTATTTTTAGGTTTCAGTTAGTGCTTCTTTCATTAAATTAGCTTAATAAAGTGTCCTCTTTAAGTTTTAGCTTTTAGATTTCAAAAATAAAAAAAATTGCAAAAAGGGTGTTAGCCAACCTCGAACCCACGACCTCACCCACACAATACACACATTTTACCAATATGCTACAATAGCTCATCCATCCTTTTCTCTCCACATTTAATTCTTGTACACAATTTCATTTTCCTTTTTAATAATAAGCCGTAGCTTATTATACCTTATTTAGGGCTTATTTGTTTAGCTTTTTCGTAGTTATTATTTTTCTTAAGTTCCTGTTAGCATTTAGGATTTTCTCTGAATTTTTCACATTTTTTCATCAAGTAGATTTTTTTTAATCATTTTTCTTAGGATTTAATTTTCGAAAATACATAAAAAATAGAAAAAAGTTTTATAAAAATACAAAAAAATAGTTTTTTGCATTAGATTAAATACGTTTAGGTTTGCATTCAGAAAAATCATTTTCAACACTTTTAGATTTTTATTTTCATTTTTAAGCCTTTATTTTTAATTTTAAAAATAGGATTTTAATTTTAAAATTAGTTAAAAATAGTTTTCTGAGTTTTTATGTTAATTTAGACTTTTCTAAGTTTAAAAATCATTTATAACATTTTTAGAGTTTTTTTTTTTTATTGGGGGGGGGGGGGGGGGGGGGGGGGGGGGGGGGGGGGGGGGTGGGTGGGGGGGGGGTTTTTTTTTTAAAAATTTTCTATTTTTAGGATTTAATTAGATTAAATTAGTTTTTAATTCATAATAAATTCAAAAATAATCAAAAAAAAAATTTTTTTCTTAAAATTTTCTTTTGTCCTATTTTAGGATTAAAAATTTAGTTTGCATATTAAGAGTTAGTTTTGCCTTACTTGCTTATTCATCGCGTTTTATTTGTTTCCCGTTAATTGTTTTAAGTGTTTAATTGCTTTTGTGTTCTTATTTTAATTGTTACTTTTAATTGGTAGTTATAGATAATCAAAAATATATTTTCTCTCATTCAAATCATCATCCAAACTAAACCGTGGTTTCAATTTCATAAGTCGTTGGGGAAACGACCCGGGAAAGCATACTTCCCGGTTTAATACGTAATATATTATATTATATATATATATATATATATATATCTTTTAGAGTGGATTTTCGTTAAGGGAAACTTTGGGAAAGTTCTTAATTGCTCTTTTAGATTATTATATATTTTATATTATTTTATCGTATAGAATTACTATATCAGCCATTTAGTCTTACTTTAAAAAGCTTAATCTGCCACTTTTCTTTTAGCTTATTACTAGTTTATTTTTAAGATTTGAAAAAAGTTTTTTTAAAAGTTTGTCATTTTTGCTTATTATATAAGTTTGTAAAAAGAAAAAAAAATCTTCTATAAAAAAAGAGAGGCCACAGGGGTCGAACATGTGACCTCTCCTTTCTTAGCCAACACCTTAACACACCACACACTCACCAACTGCCTTGGGGTCTTTTTCATTTAGACTTTACCACATTTAATTCTTAATCCCATTTTACCAGTTTAAGCTATAAGCCCTTTTCGGCTTATTCCATTAAGCTGGTAGTTCCATTTTATTTTTCATAGGATTAGTATTGTCTTAAGCACTTTTCCTAAAAAATTTAGAATTTTCTTAAATAGTTTAGTATTTTTAATGCATTTTTTAGTTTAAAAGTGTTTTTAATTCATAATAAAAATATGAAAGTCAAATAAACATAATTTAAAAAAAAAATTCTTTTATCATTTAGGACCTTTAAAAATTAAATTTGCTTTTGTAGGGTTTAAATTTGGAGATTTAGGTTTTTAAAGCACAGGTTTAGGATCTCGTTATCGTTTTTAGTTTAAATCTTTAAGGGTTAAGTCCATTAAATAGAAACGTACTTTCCAAAATTTACAGTTCTAGTAAACGCACTTGTTTTATTACTATTATAAATAGTATAACTTGTTGTTTTGGGACAATATTACCGAAATGATTTCCACGTCATTAAAAAAACGACACATAATATTTTTTAATTTTTTCTTTTTCACACCTGGATATTAATTTCTTACCGTTGGTAGTATACCCATTGTTTGACCCGAACCTTAAGTTATTATATAACATCAAAATCATTCAGAAGCAGATAAAAATCCTAATCAAATCCCCAAATCAAAAACAGATCTCAATCCCTAAATAAAAAACATATCTTCATCACCAAATAAAAACCCTAATAAAATCAAAACCCTAATCAAATCAAAACCCGATTCGAGTATGTCTCCCTTTCTTGCTGAAGAAACATGTAGATGCGGTCTTCCATTAAGGGTGTTAACATCATAGACCCCAACAAATCCATCAAGGAGATTTGCTGTATGCGTTAATCGTTCTAAACCGGGCAAGAAGAAGTGTGGCTATTGGGAATGGTATGATCCTGAGATTGACCATGATTGGTACAAGATGCATTTGTATGAGATGTACATCATCTTAAACCCTAATCACAGGAATTTGTTGCATAATGAGGTTAACCGTCAAGCAAGGATTGAAGGGCTTGAAAGTAAACTGTTTAAAAATGGTGCTCAACTAAGGAGATGTGAAGCCAGTTAGACTTTTTGGAAGTCTACTTTTCTTGCCTTTGTCATATGTGTGGTTCTTGTCTTTACAATGAAATAGATGTGAAGCAAGTTAGCAAGTTGATGTTGTGGCAATACATGGTAGGGTAGACTTAGCTAATTATGATGTTGTGGTGATGATGGTAGGGTTTGTTGTAGGTTGTAAGAACTAGTAAGTGTTGATGTTGGTGTAGTTTATCTGTTTTAATGTTCTATATATATAACCTATGATGAATCAATGAATTACATCAAATTTTGGTACATTTTTTGTGTATTATGTATAGCTTGTGTATTTGTGCAATAGAGATAGTAATATTGTAAAGTATAAGTATGCAGCAAAGATTGCATTACCAATACAGTCAAACAGACAACAATCTAAAAGACATGAATAAACAAGTTGCATTACCAAAACATGTGGGGTATAGTTTCATTATTTATCATAAGGTCCATATCTTAAGCATGTGCAAAAGATAAAGTATCATAGAGTGCATGTTTTGAGAATACAGTACATGACCACCAAAAGATTAAAGTATCACTACAACTTGACCACACTTGGTAAAAGCAATAAAGGATAGAAATCATTCAAATTCAGACACATCAAAGGCTTTATCAGGTGTTGAACCTGTACCTTGAGCATCAAATTTAAAGTTTTTGCCTTGAAGTTTAGCTATCCTCTTTGATCTTCCTCTATTCTTAACATAGATCCTAAATGGTTGTGGTTCTTCTTGCCTTAGCCTTTTAGATTTCCTCATTGGTTTTGCAGAAGATTTTGAATTGCTTCCTTCCTGAATAGCTTTACCTTTGTTATTGTCTTGTGCACTTGCAGCAACATCAGCATCACTTGCAGCGCTTCCAGTAATTTGACCATCGCCTACTTGCACTTCTGTTGACTGTGTTGGATGTGATGGATCATTGGTGACAGATTCTTGAGTAAAAGCATTAAACTTGACTGAGGAATTTTTTCTGTTGTAAGCATCAACATCCATGCTTTTATCATCAATCCAATTGCTAGGATTGAAATAATCATTCCTTTCCTCCTATTCTCTTTCTTCTCTATTCTGTCTTTCTCTTTCCTTATCCATTAGTTCATTCATATGTTGTTGTTCCATTGCTTCTTGAAAAGCCTCTTGATCTAACTTTTCTTGATATTCCCTCTCTTGTTGTATCCTCTTATGCTCCTCTGCATCCAACAAATCTTGCATATAATCATGTTCCAAGTTCTCTCTGATCTCATCCTCATCCATTAACTGTGAAGCATCTAATTTTTGTGTATGAGTGTATGTATGTACAATTTTTGTCTAAACAAAATAAATTCACAAATTAAATTTAAATTACCTGAGGACCTCTATTAGCAGTTCCATTTCTTCCACCTTTAGCACCTCTTCCAGAACCATTTCTACCACCTCTAGCACCTCTTCCACCTCTGAAACCCCTGCCACGACCTCTTGTTGATGCATGAGTTCCAAATACAGATTGCCTTATTCTGCCTGGTGGTCTTCTTTGAATAGGAGCTTTAGGTACTGGTTCTTTGTCACAGCTAGCCTTGTTGTGTCCAATGCCTTAACAGTTAGAACATCTCATAACCCTACCAACTCTACTAACCTGTGAGTTGTTTTTTGATGGTGCCTTAATTCTTTCCTTCCTTGGTCTCCCAGGCATCCCTACCCATGGTTGTAAGCAACTCTCCCCTACTAGTATGCTTTAAGAAGCAACCATCTAAGCCAATTACTCTTCTACACCCTTCCAACCAACCATCTTTCATTCCCTTGATACATATGTAAAATCTCTTAAAATAGGATTTACCACAACCTGTTTCTTCCACATCAAGTCTGCAAGTACTGCCAGGGTTTGACTCTAACAAGGCTTGCCTATAATCCC
>BQNB010013650.1:11311-76737 GCA_026074375.1 Tanacetum coccineum
TATATTATATTATATATATTTTTGAGAGTGAATTTTATCAAGGGTAACTTGGTAATTTTCTTAATTACTCTTAAGGTTATATTTTATATATATTTTTACGTGTGTTAAAACTTCACATCAAGTTTTTGGCGCCGTTGTCGGGGATTAGTGTTTACGATTCCTACGTTTTGTGTTTGTTGATTTGGTTTGAAGATCCTTTCGTCCTCGAAAGTTTCATTCTTGTTTTAAAAAATTCAAAAGTAAAAAATATTATAAAATATAAAAAGTAAAAAATATTTTCCTTTTCTTTTTAGTATAAGTAAAAGATAAAAAAAAAATCAAAAATATAAATTTTTTTTCCTTTAAAAAAAAAAATAAAAAATAAACAAAGTTGGTAATCGAACACCAACAAATAATATCTTCCATTGAGATATTATCATTTCAATTTCCGGTGAACTTGCAATTGTTCCCAAATCGTAATCAAAGATTTAACACTTGCCATTTGTGTCTCTACCAAGTACGGCTCACCTTGAAAAGAAATTTTCAAGAGCTACCGTGAAGTAGTTGATTATTTGGTTTAAGTCTCTTTCGTGTAACCGTTAAAATTCATTGTTAAAAAATAAAAAAATAAAAAAAAATAATAATAATAATAAAAAATTAGTGTAAAGTTTTGCTTTTTGATTTTTAGTTTTTCCTTTTTATGCGCACTCGTTCGCAATCTCGAAGAAGTCGTCAACAACAAAATCTTCCGGTTGAACCAATTGTTGAACAAAACGTTGTTCCAATGGCCGACAATCGAACAATGGCCCAAATGTTACAAGCACCCATTGAAGGTTATGAAGAATGCTATTGTTTGTGCTATCACCGATCAATGCTAACAATTTCGGAGATCAAGCAACCTTTAATAATTAGATGTGCAAAGAGTAATAAGTTTACGGGCACACAAGAGCATCCGCTCACAATCCGCTTCGATTTTGTAACAAGGTCAACGTCAAGTTTATAGACATCCGATCGTTCCGAACACTTCGTTTTAAGCTTTTGCTTTTCCCATTTTCTTAGACGGTGAAGCGCTTGAGATGGGTTAGACAAGGAACCTCGTAGCATCAATTCTCACGCATGGGACGTCCTTGTTTCAAATCATAAACCAATATTTTCCACCTTCAAAAACACTTACTATCGGGAATGAGATCATTACCTTTTTATTCAAAAACCAATATCGATAGCCTTTAAAGAAGCGATGGAACGTTGGTTTTTTTTAAAGGATCCGTCGTCATGGTCCTCACCATGGCTTCCGAAACTACACCAACTCGATACATTTTTACGATTTCTTAGAATTCAAAACGATCAAGAATGCCGTAGATTCTGCAGCAGGGTGGCAATTTTTTTAGACATAAATGCCTCGAGAAGGTTTGTTAGCGATTTATTGAAAGCAAAGTCAAAAGTTCGTTACTCCAGAGTCGTGCTATTATTCAAGAGTGAGTACGGATACTCCTCTTTCTAATTCTTCACTTCATAAATAATTATTTTGATTAGTGCAACAAATTAGCCGACTTCTACTCCGAAGGATTAAGATGATATCAAGATGAACGGAAATGATGATTCAAATGGAAAAGCTTAGTTGTTTACTATCCTCTAACCGCAGTCGCAAGCAGTTGGGAAGTATGGTGTACTGTCTTGTGGACAAATTCACCATTTTAACCTTTGTCCGTTGACTCGTTGGTGGCAACGATTTTCCAGTTTATCAAACAATATCCAACAATTTCATAAACTAACCCGGCAGCCGTTGGAAATTTTCTCTCCAAAGAAACCAACCTTCCAATTTGGCAAGTCAAATGAGACCACCGGGGTTTTCATCAATCCGAAGTCCAAAACAACCCAACCCGTTATCAATTGGCACCACCTTGTCTACTTCAACCAACAATCCGTGGAGGAAACTTAATGAAAACCATCAAAACAATCCAAAACCAAGTTTATAAGCTTCCGCACATCCAAACACCAAACCAATCACACCACAATCATATCAAGCTTTTACCATTCCCAACCTCAACAAATAGTGTGTCCGAAAACGGAATCTTGAAAATATTCTAAAGCTAATGATGCGAACATGAATAATTTGCCAAATGAAGTTGGATTAATTTTTCAAATGATTTTTTCAAAGAATTTACAAGATGAGTCTGCATAAGAAGGCAGATGGATTTTAGAAAGAATGTTGCTGGGTTTCATGCAAAGTTATCATAGCAACCAACCTTCAAGTTCAAGTTCTTTACCAAGCAATACCATTCCAAACCCTAGGAACGAAGCCAAGGCAATTACAACTCGTAGTGGTGTTTATACGATGGACCTCAATTCACGTCGGTGATGGAAAAGGAAAGGAGGTGACAAGGATAGGAGCTACGAGCATCGCAGGACAATCCAGCCTCCTCCATTGATCCATGAACATAATCCAAAGACAAGAACCAATCGAAGAGCTTCTTTCGTTTTGCACAAAGCCAAACCTGACATTTTCGTTACCTATCGAGGACTCAACAAACAAAAGATTCGTGAAAAGGATGATATCCTAGCTTCAAAGTTTATGGAAATCTTACGTAATCTTCACTTTGAGCTAAGTTTCGTGGATGCACTCATTCATATGCCCAAAGCTTTGCTCGATGTTCAAAAAGTGTTAAAACGACAAAGACAAGTTGGATGTGTTAACCCAAAACACCGTTGAATTGAAATTGTAGGTTTTACTAGTGCGGTTATCATTAAAAGTTCAAAAAAAGTAGGTGCACCCGGTCGATTTCTATTCCTTTGATTTTTCAGAGTTTGATAGTTACTTGCCCTTGCCGATTTAGGTGCTAAGTTATCAATCTTCACTTGCCTTTATCCATTTGGATAAAAAGTTCAACTCCTCTGGCTAAACGAAACAAACTGGTATTAGAATTAGCCGACACATACAATTCCCAAACCAACCGGTGTTGTGAAAAATTGTTTTTGTCAAAGTAGGGAAGTTTTACTTTTCCGCCGATTTGTCTGTTCAGATTTTATATGCGAGATCTCGGAGTCCCATTGATACTTGGGCGACTTTTTAGACGGCTCTTGCTTTAATCGATGTTTACTGAAGAGAGATTTCTCTTAGGAATTGATGATTCATCGTTACCTTATGTGGGTGATTCCCTTCCATTTCATACAAAACAATCTCGAATCATTGAAGAAGGTTGATTCATCCGATGTTACTTGTGACGTGACTCGACAAGAAGCTACTTGGATTTTCGATTTCATTGCTATAGACAATCCTGTCTCCACACTTCGATCCGATTGTTTCTATTCATTCCAAACCACTGTTGACTCCTGTTGTTGAAAGTGATTTTCTACTCTTTGAAGAAAAGCCTGATGCTTTTATAGCAATCAATGATGAACCAGTTCATCACCAGTTTTCAATGCTAACGTATATGATCCCGAGGGTTGGCATTCTTATTCTCAAGGCACTTCTCAACAATGAACCAGTTACCTCCACCAAACAGGAGATACTTTACCCAGATTCAAAAGATCTTAAAGTTGTCGAACCAAGTAAATCCTCAGTCGCATATATTGCTTACTTTTATGAACCAGAAAAGATGAAATTCCCGTAAGACGAACTTAAAGAGTTACTCGCATCTCGAGTTTGCGCGGTTTCTTAGAAGGAAAATAACATGTGCTTCAGTCATAATTCGCAAAAGATTAGCGCAAAGAAGAAAGACCCTCCTCTATTCAAGTTTTAAACACCGAAAACAAAGCAATTGCTTGGAAACTTTCTGAAATCGGAGGCATAGATCCGAATTTTGCTCGAACACAAAATCCTTTTAGAAGCTGATTACCAACCTTCAGTCCAACATCAAAGGAGGGTTACCCTGTGAATCCATGAGTCATTGTAGAAGAGAAGTAGAAAAACTTCTTGATGCGGGATTGATTTAACAATTTCGGATGTCATGGGTTAGTCAGTTCCATTGTGTCCTAAAAAAAGGTTAGGTAGCTATGACCGTTGTCACAAACGAAGAATATGGAGCTGGTGCCAGACAGATTAGTCACGGGAGATGGCGACGTTTGCAATCGATTCTGTCGTAAGATAAACGAGACTAGCACTTGTAAAGACCATTTTCCGTTACCATTACATGGACCAGATGTCTAGAGCGGGATTAGCTGGGATTTTTGAATGAGGCCAACGAGTTTGTTTATTGTTTCTTAGTGGTTTTTTCAGGGTATTTTCAAATCCGAATTGATCTCAAAGAATCAGAGAAAAACTACTTTCACTGCCCATACGGAACTTTCGCGTACCGTCGTATGCCATTCGGTTTGTGCAATGCACCCAGAACTTTCACATTGTATGTTGGCCATTTTTCACGATCATGATAGAAAATAATCGTTGAGGTTTTTAGAGGAGGATTTTTAGTTTTGGGATTCTTTTTCACTCGTGTCTTGCCAATTTAGATTAAAATGCTCAAAAGGTGTGAAGACCACCAAATTAGCTCTAAATTGGGAGAAAAGGAGCGCATTTCATGGTTAAAGCGGCATTGTTTTAGGACTTAAGTCTCTAGAAAGGATTGATGTCGATAGGCTAAAGTTGATGTAATTTTAAGCTTCTCACCCAACAACCGTCAAAGGATATTCGAAGTTTTCTACGGACCCCTGCTGGATTCTATAGAAGATTTATCAAACGCACTTGGTCAAAATCTCTCGACCTTATGACCCATCTTTTATGGAACAGAACATCCTTTCATTTTTTCGGAAGATTGCATTGTCTAGCCTTATCCCACATTGAAAAAGATATGACCTAAGCTCCAATTTCCATTGCTCCCAAATTGGGGACCAACCTTTTTTGAAATCATGTGCGATGCAATGTGATTATGCAATTAGGTGCGGTTCTTAGAAGAGATATTGAGAACGTATTTTCCGACGAATTTCATTACGCTAGCCACGACAATGTTGAAGCGAAACGAATTAAGCTAACAATATCCGGAGAAGAGATGCTTTGCCCGTTGTTTTCTTTCTGAGAAGTTGTCGACTTCATGATCTAATCATGAAACAAGAGTTGTTGTTTTTACGGACCTTCGCTTTGAAATTCTCTTCAACAAAAAAGTCGCGCCAAAGAAAGATTGCCTTCGTACTGGTTGTGCTTTATCTTCTTCAGAATTTGATTTTAAAGTCCTATCGGTAATAATGGGGAGCTGGAAAAAACTATTGCAGATATCACCTCTCTGGTCTCGGAAACGCCTATACGGAAAATACTTATGATCTCACAAAGGAAATTCCGAGACTGTTTGCCTTTAGAGTAACTTTAAGTGTGTTAAACTTCAAAGACCAAGTACCGGTGGTTTGCCATTTGCGTAACAGTACCAGGAGGGAGTGATTCATTCCAAAAGGAATGTGATCAAGAGAAAAACAAGTTCTTTAAAAGCTGTAAAAATTATTTTTGGGATGACCTTTTTTCTTTTCAAGACGTTGTGCGGATCAAAGTATCCGAAGTGTGTAGATGGCAAATGAAAGCTTTTGAAATCTCGATAGCTTATCACAGTGGACCCACCGTGGGGACACCATGGTTCCAACTTCGCAAAGAAGATTTTTGATGCCTGGTTTTTATGTGGCTACCATTTATAAGGATGTTATGACGAATTTGTCAAAACTTGTGAGCTTGTGCAAAACCAAGCAGAAAATCTCTCGAACGTGACGACGATGCCTCAAAATGCAATCCAAGTTGTGAGTTTTTTGATTTTGGGAATTGGATTTTATAGGACTTTTCCGTCATCTAGGGGAGAAACAAATATGTTACTAGTAGGCGAGTCGAATTATCTTTCCAGAAAGTGGGTATGAAGCGAAAGCGCTCTCCTACAAACCCGCGGATGCTTTGTAGGGGTGTTGTTTAGTTCATAACTCCCGTTTAGTCTATCCGATTTCGGGTGCTCCAAGAGCAATTAATTACGCAATCGTTGGGACCCGAATTTTTGTAACGACACAAATTTGATAAAGTTAGTCCTAAAATTTGGTGTCACCCATGGTGTCATTCGTACTCCTTCCACCCTCAGCCGATGGTGGTCACGTTGAAGTCACGAATCGAGGGCAAAAGAAAGAATTTTTGGAGAGAACGTGCAGAGAAAACCGTGCTTCATGGCCAGGATAAAAATTTAAAGAGAGATGCATTATGGGCTTTCTTGAACGCTTATAAGACTGCTCGTATTAGGATGTACTCATAGAAGAGCAGTCTATGGAAAAAAGCGGATAACGTGTGACATAACCAGTTGAACTAGAACACAAGATAATGGGGTCCGAAGCTGTCAACTGTCGATTTAAAGACGCGGGGCGAATCATCGAGAAGTTTTTTTTGTCAGCTCAATAACTTTAGCGAGCTTGTGATCGAAGCTTACGAGAATTCGTTAATCTACTAGGAGAAGACAAAGAAGCTACACTGATTCCAGAAGATAAAGAACGCTATATCTTCAATGTGGTGATCAAATTTCTTGCTTTTCAGTGCTCCGAGTTAAAGATTTCTCCGGAAAGCTCAAGATCCCGTTGGACCGGACCTTGCAACAAGGTGTCTCTGACAGTTTTACTCATGATATGGCACTGCCAAGTTGTCTCATGCAGATGGTTTCTCATTCGCGCAAAGTCAATTCCCACGTTTGAAGCATTACTTGGAGGGGTAATGCGACTCACCGTTGGTTATCCAGGGTACTTCCTAGACAGTTTCCCTAGAGCAACTAATTCAGGGAGATCGAGTCGGAGCTGAGCGACTCGGTGACCAAAAACAGCCGCTTGTGGTGAGTTCACCCCAATGCTTATTTTTTATGTTCTTTTTATTTTCTGATCTTATGTGTTATGAGATGCTTTGATCGTCGCTTTTGTCCGATTTCTCTAGATGATTTGTTGCTTGTTTGTTGTGATTTTTGCAGGATTCTGCCAACTAATTGCTCTTTGAAAGTCTCTCGTGTCTTTCGGTTGATTTATCCGTTCTACTCGAAGCTGTCTCATCCTTTGTGTGAATTTAGTTTGGGGAGATCCATATCCTTTATCATTATCGATTAACGTATTATCTTTGATGATTCTTTAAACGGCTTAGATTTTTGTAGACTCCAGACTTATTAAAACACTTGAGGACATGTTTGAAGTATTAGTTTGGGGCAGGGAATCTATCGATTTGATGTTACTTGCTGATTGTTTTGTTCTCCACGTAACCGTTTTCCACAAAAATAGGCAAAAATTTTATTTTTCAGTCTCAAAAAAAAAAGTGTTAAGACAAAACAGTGTAGGTTTTCCAGCTTTGGTAGAATAAAGAGTAATTTTTGACGATTATAGTGTAGAGTTAGCTATTCTCGGTAACAATTAAAGGATGATAGTTTGTGTAGTCTCACGTTAGACTTTAAACAGGCTTGACTTGAAATCATTAGTAAATGAAAGCTTGTGCTAATCTCAAGTAGATTTTAAATATGCCGAGTTGGATTTTATATAGGCTAAGCATTTGCAAATTTCTTTTGTGAAGAACAAGAAATGATAGTGTTATTTATAAGTCATGATGCTAAACGTAGAATAGTTGGATTTCTTTTAAGCTCATAAGTGTTAATTGTGGCTTTTTCTCCCTGTAGATTGAGATTCACTATTATATGAATGTTTATAAATAAAGTTGTATGGTTTTTTGGTTAATAATTAGTTAATAGAAGTTTTCTTAAGTTCCTTCGTGATTAGGATGAGTACACATCAGGAATACTTAATTTGGCTTAAAAAATGCAAAAATAATAAATAAGTATCTCTGCCAGATTACTTCATCTTGTCGGAGGCGTGGCCGATGTTGAAGTCTTCATATAAGGTGGGGGCCGGTGTCATAATAAGTAGAATAACCTCTTGTCGACTCGCTATCGTTGTGACTTTGAGATAAAAGGCCAACGGTTTTACTTATATTAAACGACGTCGGAAAATATGTTTGCTACTATCTTGTCGGAGGCGTAGGCCGCTGTTTGTGCCTACTAAAGGACTGAGATTTAATATGTTGCTTATTTTTGTCTTATTTGTGCCTTAAAGAGCCTAAGGGTATATGGTGCAAATGAAGATGGTCCATTCATGTCTTAAAGAGCCTTAGGGTGTATGACATGAATGGGGCTTGCTTAACGTAGCCTAATAAAAGCCAATTTGGTCGCCTCAATGTGGACTTTAATCTTGATTGCATTTGATTTTTGAAAGGGCTAAGGAGCTAATTATTGCGTTCTTTTACATTACACTTTTTTATTGGACTAATAAAAAGTCTTCGAAACACAAAAGTTTAAAGAGCTTCGTGGGTATATGACTTAAGTAAAATCCTGGAGATACAAAGTTGGATTGTCGGAGAAAAAGTAAGTTCACAATTTGTATTTTTGAGTAGTGTTCGTGTCAGGACTTG
Source organism: Tanacetum coccineum (assembly GCA_026074375.1). Classification (NCBI taxonomy): domain Eukaryota; kingdom Viridiplantae; phylum Streptophyta; class Magnoliopsida; order Asterales; family Asteraceae; genus Tanacetum; species Tanacetum coccineum. The sequence goes on from BQNB010013650.1 coordinate 19,671, forward strand.
TAATTAGCATAATGATCTTGTTTTTAAGCTTCGAGGGGAAATGTGACAAAATCGGAATGATTTGAAGTTTTCTTTTAGGACACTTAGTATGCTTTTTGTTCTATGGTCCGTAAAGTTACCAATGAGGTAATGAAAATAATACATTTTGTCAACACAAACAAATTATAGTTAGGTAGTTAATTATCAAGAAAAATTATAAAAAGAGAAAAATCTTAAGATAAAGGGATGAAGTGGGTGTTTTTAACCTTGTGATCGCTTTGAATTTCTCAATCAAAAATCTTTGTAATTTCAAAGGTTTAGTTTGGGGAATTTTTGCGGTATTTGGTTATACAGGGCAAAGTTGCTATTGCTGTTGAGCGCCACACAATCGATTTTGTTTGGGGAATTTTGATAAGTGTAAAATACACAATTTCATTATCCTAAATAAACCATTTAAACCCAAAACAGACAAAAAATGGCAAAAACTATGTTGTATTTGTGTTTGTGGTCGTGAGGTACGGTTAAGTCAAATAATCACAAGAAAACAGTCAAACGCAAGCAAAACCGGACACGAGCAATCAGGGGGAAACAAAAGGTACCCAGCCGAAGCCCAAAAGCCAAAGCCTAGCCAATTTTCATCTACAGGGCCAATCTTTGCTATTTTCGAAAGTTCTTTATAACTTAAAAAGAGGGCAATGAAAGAGAGGGGCCAAATGTGTTAACTTCCCAAACTCCAACAGTTTTAACTGTCGAAAAAGAAGCGGGAACCCCTTTTTACTATTCACCCGTTCTTCTGCATTTCACCGTCATGGTAAAAACAAGGGGCAGAAGATAAAAATGATGAGGGTGATTAAGTCAATTCAAGAGGTCTACATCACAAACCCAGGGTTAAATCAGTCCTTATCAAAGGATTCATTAAAGGACGTAGCCAACTGTTCAACAATTAAAGAAGGCCCAAGTTTATGTGGGTTTGTTATGCTAAATCACTCACAAAACTAACACAAACGTCAACCTCAAAGACTGTCAGCTGGGCAATACTCCAGTGTGGTCCAAGCACAAAAAAATTGTTTGATACGACGGGCCACAAAAGGATCTCAAATGATTGATTAATGACATGGCCGAGATTGATAGATGGAGGAGGGTAGACGTCCTAGATGCTTCAGCTTGGCACTATAAAAGACCTCTCTTCTCTCATCACACACCATCTTGGTTTTAGTAGTCGAATTTTCGTTTTTATGTAATTTAGTTTAAATTCGTAATTTTCTTAAATGTAATTTTCCTGTTTTCAAGTAATGTAATCAGCTTCTTTAATCAATGAAATTCAGTTTTTAGTGTTTTAAATTCTCATTTCTAAGAGCTCTCATTTTAAGGTCGCTTAAGCTTCTCTTAATAAGCTACAACTTGTCTAAATTACGCTACTTTTAAGGCTCTTTCAGTCTATAAGCCTGAAATAGAGCGTTGTGTTGAATTCAGTAGATGAGAGCCTTATCTAACCTTAAATCAGTTTAATCTCATATGGATCTTATTGTATCTAAGCTTTTGGAAGGGGATCTTACCTTGGAAGAGATCCCAAGGACTTTTACTCTAGCTTATTGCTAAGCTAGAGAGCTTGTAGCTGCCTTAATTGGTTCCTTTTTGTTTAGCTATGGGATCAAGTAAGTTTCTGTTCTTTTTCATTTAGTCTCTAATTTCAGTTTAAAATAGTTAGTTATTGGCTTATGATGTGTTTAATATTGCTTATTAGCGTATTGCTTGTTATAGTGTTTTAAATGTCTCATCCTTGTCTTATTGGGGGTGATCTTGTCATATGTTTTTTGCTTAAGTAGTATAGATCTTTAGTTATAAATTTCTATCATAAAATTCATAAAATCCAAAAATGTGATTAGATTAATTAGTTAAAGATTCTTAGAATCTTTACTTATTCAGGTGTATGTATTCATGTTACTTAGAAGTAGGTTTTAAAGCTAGTTTTCATCTGGTATTCAAGTACGTTTCGCTTTACATTGCAGATTTCTTTTAAAAATAGTTTTTGCTCAATGCAGATCAAAATGGACAAAGGAGTGTTTGGTTTAGTGGTCTTTTCAATTTTGGGCACCAGAACACAGCAGTATTAAACATAAGTTTAGTATGCTTACACTTTTACACCTAGCAGTACTACCCTCAGTTAGTACTGTTAGAGCTTAAAGTTTTGATTTTACGTAATTTAGTAGGATTAGTGTGTTTAGATTTAGTGCATAGTGACATTATTTTGAATTTAGTTTAGTTTTATAGCTATTTCGCACAGTATTTTGTTTTCAAAGTCAAAATTATACTAGCAGAACTTTCTCTTGGAAAGTACTGTGAATTTACAACTGCAGTACGCTTAACTCAGGTTAGTACTGCTGAGTTCTCAGCTTGATTTAAAACAGTAATTTTAAGATTTAGTTTACTCAGAAGAAAAATTTAGTGTGGATTTAGTTTTTTCATATAGTTAATAAATTTAAAGTCATTAATTTGCAACTTCTAGCTTATTTTCCTAGTTTAATTTAGCTCTCAAAAGTCATAAAAGACCTAAAATTCCTAGAAACGAAGTTACTTAGTAGTCCTTAGGATTTAAATTTGTTAATTCAGCTTTTAAGTCTAGATTTTTTAGCTTAGTTTAGATGGATAATAATGTTCGGTAAAAGTCCTTAAAGTTTTAAAGAGTCTGTGTCAGCTTTTTTTAGTATCTCTAAGTTTATTTGAAGTTGTGTGTCTGGTTTATATTCTTTGCTTATTTCCTGAGTTTGCTCTTGATTTCTATGATGTCAATTTCAGTAGCATTAAAGTAGTTTAAGCTTTAATTTCTTTGCATATTTAGATTAATCACATCATAAGCGCTTTCTTAGATCACTTTTCCTTTTAGAATTAGTCTTAAATTTGAGCATTTTATGGGCTATTTATGTAGACAGTGAGCTCAAAACCTCACTTTCTGTATCAGGTTTAGAAATAAGCTCTTCCATGAGCTTATTGTGTGATTTTTAGCCCTGAAATAGTTTTATAATTTGGTTCCCTTAGAGTTTCTTTTAGACAACTTTGCTATCTTTGAGTTTTGTCATAATAAGCACTTTTCAAATTTCACCTAATTCGGACTCAGTTTGTTTCGGGGTAAATTCTTTAGGTAGGAATTGTAAAACTGTTTCACAGTTTAATTGTTTTACTAAGTCAGCCCCTCCCAGTTAGTAGTAGAATTTACCCGAGATAAGTCTTCGCTCTGTGTAGTGTTGCATTGTCGCGCGCTAGTCTTTATGAGATGTTTTAAAGTCAAGTGTTAGTTAGTTTAAGTTTGTAATTGTTGAAGAAATTGAAGAATATGTGTTGTTTTTAGCTTTTCCAAAAATTATGTCTTTGCTTGTTCAAAATCAGGATCGAACTTAAACGTGGTTTCAAGATTGCATCTAGTCATTGGGGTGGTATAACGACCCGTGTGATCTTACTTGCCCTGGTGAAACATACATGTATATTATATATATTAAATTAATTTTGTATTAAGTTTTATCTTTTTTCCTTATTTGAAAGGTGAATTAGTTGGGGAATTTACCTAAGTATTGTATTTTTATTATTATATGTATAGGTGCGTTAGAAATCTACTGAACCAAATTATAGATAGAGAGAAAATGTTATGTAATGAGCTTGTCAAGGTTAGTAACCCTATATAGAGGTACTTTAAGTAGTACTGTATGTATTATTATAAATAATTATTGAAAGCATAGTTGTGTATTTTTACTAAGGGTGTTTCATTGTTTGTTTGTGGTTCATTACTGTTCCATTAATAAAGCTTTTCTAAAGTGTATCCAATGTAGATTCCGCATTCACTTTGGTATACATACAAAGTGCTCATCTTTGTTATTTTGGATTTTCGCAAGGTAACAAACACTTTACTTAGTTAAAGGAAACTCGTATCAAAGGCCGTGGGGATCAACAAGTGGTATCCGAGCCTGTGCTTTTGAGAAACTTTTGATACTAGGGAGAAAATGGAGTTAGAAAATTCAGAACAGATGCTGTTGGCAAGCTTCCCATGCTCAATATGTTTGCTGCCAATTAAAGTAGATTTGGAGGGAATGATTGCAGATACAAAGAGGACTCAAAGGTGGCCCTATTGAAGCAACGTATGAAAAACTTCAAAATTGCTTCAAGCTCAGAATGCACTTGATTCTATATTTAACAGGGCTCAAAAAGACTTCGTTAGTAGATTTGGCAATTTTTGGGTTTAGTTACTCCTCCAAAAGATTTGTAAAAATGTTAAATTTTTAGAGGTGTGCTTATCCTTCTGGGTGGGATACTCAATATTGTGGTAGTCTGGATGAACAAACCCGAATTTGATACTATGGGTTTGGTTATGATTTGGTACAACTCAATTTTAAAAAATTGTGTGAACAAAGGTTAAGAGAATTATACTACTGATAACAATGATGGAAAAACTTGGCATTTTCTGAACCATTCAGTCCAATAGCAGGTACTAATACAAGATTAATACTGTTAACACTGGAGTTAGTACTGGGCACCCCAAGGTTAAATACTGCTAGTATGAAACTAGTACTGCTAGTTTTAGTGATGCGCACAATTTATGCCTTTTTGTACCCACTCCAACTCAAGGTTGATCTTGTTCATAGAAGGTCTTGAGCAAACTTCATGATGATGATTTGGAAGAATGATTTAAAGTGGTATATGGCACTGTAAGCCTTGAGAGGCAGACATTTCTATGTCAGCGAACTAGAAGAAAGCTTCATCATTGATGGAAGCAGTTAGTATCTGTCTGGATTATTGAATAATATCAAAAGTAGAATGTAATATAAACTGTCAGTGTAAAAATGGGTACAATTTGACCAGGTATAAAAGCAGAGCACCAGAGTAAAGAAACAGAAATTGGAATCAAGGTAAGGCTACGTCGTAGGCAGTAGATAGGATTGAAGAATGTTTCTGGAAAAGGCAATGTGTGTGCTATAGATGGTGCTGGATTGATTGGAGTGACATGGCTGAGGAATGAGAAATTCAAGCAATCATGGCTCTTATGGCATTCACAGATTCTGAGGTATCAAAATGATAAATCTTGTTCTAAATCTTTGCTGCAAAATTATGAAAGCTCTAAGAAACGCAATATGATGATTTAGTTATATATATTGTGATGTACTGTTTTAATAGCCTGCTAGTGATGTGATAAAAGGTTTATCTAAATTTTTAGAAGCACAAGTGTTAAATACAAAAGAATTGAAGTCCTTTTTTTTGGGATACGGAAAATGTTGCTTTGCTTTAAAAGGAAGTGTTGGTCACAATAGAAATAGTCTAATGGATTACTTATAGATGAACTTGAAACAAGGTTTAAGGAAGAAAAAGGTAGGGGTTTGAATTTAAGATTGCAAATGTTGAAAAATCATCAAAAGACTTAGATGTTTGTTAGCAAGTCAGGTAACTGACAAAAGAAAAAAGGGTTTTGGTTATAATGCTGTCCCTTCACCTCATCCCTTAATTCTTAATAGACCAACACCTTTAGACTTATCTTATTCAGGTCTAGAAGAATTCAAACAACCCTACCGGTAAATGTGTATTGGGTACCTAGGAAGATTCAAGTTGATTAAAGCTCAACCACTGTTTGTGATAGAGTCAGAGAATATCCTAAGGCGTAATAATGATGACTCTTTAAGAACAATAAAAAACAAAGTACTGTTACTGAAACTAGCTCTGTTTAAGTCTCCACTTAAGTAGTGACATAAGATTGGAAAGAAAAGTTTTCTATCTTGCTAATCATGTTTGGGAAGAAGAACCGAAAAAAAGCTAGTGAGAAAAATAATTATGCTCAATTCTTAAAGATTGGGTGTCAGATTGATGAGAGAAGTTGAAATCCTATCCATAAGGTAGAGAAAAGAACATACTAGCTATACCTACTTGCTACTAAGAAGGTCAGTTAAAATGAAAACCAATTAGAGGTCAGTTGAGGTAGCAGAGTATGTACCGGTCGAGAAGAGAACCTAGGGGGAACCAAAGGATTGGACCATGGTCAAAAAAATCCAATCAATTTAGGATGTAACTTTGTTTTTAATAACAAGGCATGGTTTTATCTAGTGGATAGTTTTGATCACACTTCAATACAGTTGTCCTATGCTCACAAACATATAGGTTACAAGAGAAAGTCTTAATCGAAGACTGGCCTAAAAACTATTAATAATGCAAGCTTGTTAATACTGTTAGGATGTTACACTTGCCAGACCTTTTAGTACTGTAGGGCTTTTAAATTCGGTTAGGCCTTCTTAACTCTGCCACACCCAAAGCATCAACATGTTCATTTGTGCTAGACTTAAAGACACATTTTAAAAATCTTAGCACAATCATCTGTTCAAAGGCCTTTTACAAAGTACAGCATGATTAACAAAAAGGTCTAATATCGCAACGCAATGTTGTTATAGGTAAGAGCAAAGTCTGTTATTACTCGTTAGGCCATATGTTAATACGGTCAGCGCAAGGAGGTTTTTTGAAAATGTGTTAGAACCCTTACCGTATGTTGGGTTGGAGACTATCAAACCTTAGGTGTGATCACTAGTTTTTAAGACAAGTTATCATTTGCATTGATGCACGAGGCAGATCCAAGTCAGTATTGGCTTGGGTCCCCAAAGATAGAACTGAATTTCATTAAGTTTTTGTGTGCAGGAGCAATTTCACAACTAATTGTGAAAAAGGATTTCGTGGATGAGTGGATGCTCAAGGTCGCTATGTCTGGAAACATATGGCCCAATCTTTGTTCAGATTTCGAAGACTTTTGATGGGGATGAGTTATGTTCTTTTGTTGGAGGAGCAAAAGAGAGAGGAATGAATTATGGCAAAGGTACTATTAAAAACTGATAAACTTGATTATTGAGGATGTATACTCTTGTCCTCTAAGAGTTGAAGTTAGACCTTGTTTAGTGTCGCCACAATGTTGTGACAACAAACAGAACTAATGTCTCTTTTTTACAGAGAAGTCTGAATGTCACTTCGCGTCTATTGTGTGCTAAGATTTTTCAAGTTGCCTGCAGAAAATCAGATACTTCTTAAAAGTTCTGAGACCAGAAAACATTGTACAGTATTGATATGAAAAAAGAACGATAGCTTCCTAAAGTAGGTGTTAAGCTTTGTCTTAGTTGCGCAATGGAACATCCTAAATGTAATAATGTTATGGCTTAGGAGGCTTGGTTGCATGTCGCAATTTTAAAATATTTAATAAATTGTCAAATAAAATATTGTAAGAGATTTCGTTTAACAAAAAATTGAGAATGACCAAACTTGTGTTGCCTGTCTTAAAGGAAAGCAACAGCAGAGTACTCTTGTATGACCAAGGCCGTTAGTCACATTTACTAAGCATGTTTATGCTATTACATGGATCCTTTTTGGTCCAACTTGGTTAGTAGTCTGTAGTCTAATGCATAAAAAATACTGCTTGGTAGTTACTGATGATTATAGTAGATTTTCATGGGTTTTCTTTTTAAGAACTAAGGATGAAACTAGTGAGATCCTTAAAAACTTTATCAAAGAGGTAGAAAACCTAGTGGATAAGAAAGTTAAAATAATCAGAAGTGATAATGGGACAGAATTTAAAAACCATGTGATGGATGAGTTCTGTAGAGAAAAAGGTATCAAAAGAGAATATAGTGTAGCAAGGACACCTCAGCAAAATGGTGTAGCTGAAAGAAAGAATAGGACTCTCATTGAGGCTGCTAGAACAATGTTAGCTGACTCTAAGTTACCTACAACATTTTGGGCAGAAGCTGTTTCTACTGCTTGCTATGTACAGAATAGGGTCTTAATAGTCAAGCCTCATAACAAGACTCCTTATGAACTCTTTAGAGGTATTAAACCAGCTATAGGCTTCATGAAACCATTTGGATGTCATGTTACTATTCTCAATACCTTAGATAAGTTGGGCAAGTTTGATGGAAAAAGTGATGAAGGTTTCTTTGTTGGATATTCCTTAAGTAGCAAAGCTTTTAGGGTATACAACATTAGAACCAGAAAAGTTCAGGAAAACTTGCATGTTGGGTTCTTAGAGAATAAACCTATGATAGAAGGAAATGGTCCAAAGTGGCTGTTTGATCTTGATTCTCTAACCCAATCAATGAATTATGTACCAGTGGTTGCAGGGACTTTTTCTAATGATTCTGCAGGTATACAAGGAGTTTCTGAGTCTAGCACATCCTCTCAACAAGATCAAGATTGGATTGCAATGCCAATTTGGAAGGATGCTTCATATTTTGGTGATGCTTCACCAAATATTGTTGATGATGCTACAGAAGAGTCTCATGATGGTAGCAATATTCAGAATAATGGTACTGCTGATCAACAAGTTAATACTGCCAGGCAAGAAGTTAATACTGTACTGCCAGTCTACCAGTTAATACTGGTAGTAGAGATTTTCAGTATGCTCTTCCTGAAAATTAATACTGTACTCCTGAAGGCCTTGATAGGGAACAATTCATACAACTGAAAGTCACACAAGGAGGGAGGGTCAAGGCATTGATTTGGGGAATTCTTTCACCATCTTATGCATGTTTCTTTCAATCATCATACAAGAATTAACAAGGATAATATAATCTGATATGTGAATTGGTGACATGTGCAGTATTATGTTTCAAACAAGAAGGATGACAACCTTCGTTATTCTGAACTAGGACATTTCTTGGTGCCTTTTTGAAGGAAAGGACTCACCAGGACTTTGAATACAAGCGTTTTGCTTGTTTCTTATCTCAAGAAAGATACCAAAGAGAATTTCTAAGCTCTTAGTGATCCTGCTTGGTAGAAGTCCACATGCAAGAGGAACTCCTTTAGAGTCAAGCTACAAAATAGTTATGGGTTCCTTGTAGATTTGCTATTAAGGGACATAGGGCTATTGTACAAAGTGGGGTCTACTGAAAACAAGAAAGATGAAAGGGGAATTGTTGTCAGGAAACAAGCTAGTCTTGGTTGCCCAAGTGCCTACACAAGAAGATGGAAGGTATTGACTATGATGAAGTTTTTGCTCCAGTAGGCTAGAATAGAAAGCATAAGAATATTTCTGGCTTTTGCTTTCTTATATGCGGTTTTACTGTCTACCAAAGTTGGATGTCACAAAAGTGCTTTCTATGTATGGTCAAATTGAAGTGGAGGTGTATGTATGTCAACCCTCAGTTTTGAAGATCTCTGACCATCCTGATATGTTTTATAAAAGTTGCTGGAATAGCACTATATGGACTTCATCAAAGCACCCAGAGCTTGTATGACACATTGGCCACTATCTTTTGAGCAATGGTTTAAATGAGGAAAAATTGATCAAACTTTATTTATCAAAAGTCAAAAGAGGCACATACTGCTTGTTTAAATCTATGTTGATGACATCATTTTTGGATCTACCAAGAAGGAGCTTTGTGAAGAGTTTGAGAAGCTTATGAAGGATAAGTTTCAGATGAGTTCTATGGGAGATAACTCACCTTCTTTTTTGGGGTCTGCTAGGTCCAATAGAAAAGAAAGACTTTATCAGTCAAGATAAAATAGAGTCCATGAAATATTGAAAAAATTCAACTACACAGGATGTGAAGTCTGCTCCACTCCCACAGATTTGGAATAAGCCCTTGTTAAGTTGGCAGAGATGCTGATGTGTTGATGATAATTCTTTATAGATCTATCATTGGATCTTTGAATGTATCGTACAGCATCTAGAACAGTATATCATGTTTGGCTGTTTGTTGATGTGCAAAGGGTTTCAAGTTTCCCCAATAAAATTCCATCTTTTAGCTGGTAAAAGAATCTTTAGATACCTTAAAGGCAAACCATCACTAGGTTTTGGGTATTCTAAGGATTTTCCATTGGTCGTTAGTTCTTACACTGATAGTGAATTTGCTGGAGCTTACTTGATAGGAAGTCATACCCATGTGATGTTCGTAATTTTTTGGGAATAGGTTAATTTATTGGGCAATGCAAGAAACAAAACTGTAGTTGCACTTCTACATTAAATGAAAGCTGGAATATGTGGCTGTTGCAAGTTGCTGTGGACAGGTTCTCTGGGATCCATAACCAATGCTTGATTATGGATACAATTTTTTGACATTGTGATTTACATGTCATTACAGTATACTATATGCGTATACATAGAGTAATCCGTTCAACACTCTAAAACAAAACATATAGAGTTATTAGGCATCACTCTTATAAGAGATCTGTAATACTAAAAGTTGATTCAATATGGCTAAAATTGATATCAACTTAATTGTAGAGATCTTCTAACAATGGTCTATGTGGTAGATTTCAATACTTTGGTCTTTTCCAAGTATTGGACATGCTCAATCCTAAGGGCCTAAATCTCTTTTTGTTTTTGTAAAGTTTGTTAATGTTAGTTTCTGTATGTTGTTTATTTGTCAATTAATAATCGCTAGTTCTAATTTTTGTAACCTGTAGTTATATTTAAAACTGTTTGTTAAAACTGTTACTTATAGTTAGTACTGCTAGTTATCTCTATGTATCTTTGTTAATCTTGTGAATAACACTTAATACTGTTAAACATGAAACATGTCTTTGGTTTTATGTTTTTCTTTGGTGTTAAGCTAACTTATTAGGATAAAACAATGAGGTGTCATATAGGTTACTCCATAATGTATCATTTGAGGGGAGGAAACATGCTGGTGTTCTTAAAGTGTTGGTTGTTACACCACACAACAAATGGTCATCAATTCACCATGTCTAATAGACATCAAGAATTGACTAGTCCAGAGCAAACGGCTCCTGGTAAAGACTTCCCAAATCCGTTGATAGTTGATAGTTTACTCAAAAATAAATACTTTATGGTTACCTCAATGCCCCATGTTATTACAATGCAGCATGGGCTAGTCCTGAGCAAACGGCTACTAGTAATGACTTCTCAAATCCGTTTATTGTTGGTGTTTATTCAATACTATATTCGGTTTTCATTATTGCACCATATTTTTCTAAATGAAGCAATGGCTAGTACTAAGCAAACGGATAGTGGTAAAGACTCTCAAATCCGTTTTATGGCTCGGTTGTTTTGACAATAACTACACTTTGTGTGAATTTGTGAGCTAAAACAAAAGAGAGACTCTGTGTGAGCTCAAAAACAGAAAAGAGATGCATGTTGAAAAAATAGCTGAGTGCAAAGTGAGCCAATGAATTATGAGATGAATTATGAGCCTAAAAACAGAGTAACGAAGTAGACTGTGTGTAAGTTATCTTTTAAGTCTTTGAGTTTGTACTGCTTAAGGGTGAGAGAAGTTAATACTGCAGGCATATCTTTTAGTACCTTGCCAGGCCTAAGTTAATACTGCTGGTTAATGGACCGTTCGTACTGTTTTCGGGCTAACAGACTTTTTCATTTTTTAATAGAGTGTTGAGATAATTTCCGCCAAATACCTATGGAATTGGGGTCTTGTCCAATTGGACTTTCGTGCATCTACTTTATTTCTTATGATTTATTCACGTACACTTCAAATTACTTAATATTGGGTCAACGGTATTTTCTCTCTGTATTCGCTATTACAATGCAATTAACTTTTCTCCAGCCTTCATACTTACATACACGATCCTATCCACTTTACTAAATCACTATTTTCATCATGGCAAGTTTGAGGATTTTTTATGTTAAAACACAACTTTGTGTAGCTGGTATGTGCTTAATTACGCATACCAATTTACCATTCTAAACGGACTTTAACAGACTTAAAAAACGTACCAAAATACATCGTATTTGGTTTTTGTTTTGGCATTTGTATAGCAGGAACCGGATATTCAAGAGCAGGACCAGTAAAAGAAAGCAAAACCAAACAAACCTAAGCACGAATGGAAAGGACAAAGGTCAAAGGTCATACCAAACTGTAGTGAAGAAAAAATAACTTGAGGGACTAAAAATTACCAAACCTCAAGTTTTATTTACAAGGAATTAATAGCAAGGGTCAAAATTGCAACCGGGCAAAGATTGCATTAAAGTTATTATAACTTTGAGGGGACAAAACGCCCTACTTAACCAAAAGCTTCTTTCCCGCTTCCCAACAAAACCCAGTTTTAAAAACTTGGATGTCATCCAATACTTTACCTTGGCAAAACCACTCGAACCATAGCCAAAATCATTTCAACCACCCTTCTATTTCCCCCCAGCTGTGTTATGAGTGCCCCATATTTGCAATCCCACACCATTCCAAGTATTTTTCTATGGCTGAGGATTGCCTCCCAAAGAAGCACAAAAAGAAATTGATAGGCTGGGATTTTGCTGGAGATCACCTCACACAACAAGCACAATGGTTTTTGCTCGCACAAAGAAGCACAAGTGCAATGTCCAAGAGTGAAACTTCGGCTATAAATAGAGCTTTTTGTAAGCCTTTGAGGCATCTTAGTTTTAACTAGTTAGTTTTTAAGTTTAGCTTAATTTTTAATATAACTCAGCTTATTTAAAGTCAATTACAGCTTTTTTACTTCCAGCTTTGTAACACTTTCAAGTTTTAATGCAAATTTAAGGTTTTAAGTCAATTTACAATTCCAAGTGCTGACTTTCTTAATTGTGTTGTTTTGTGTTCAAAAAGCTCTCAGTACAGCTTGTTTATAAGTTGCTTTCATTAAGTAAATTTAAAAAGTCAAGTAGTTAGAGGAAAATCAAACCAAGCTTTTTTTTATGGATGATAAAGCCAGTTTCTGGATAGCTTATGGACACTACTAGCTTGTTATATGCAAGCTAGAGCTTGTAGATTCGTTGTTTGACCCTGTTTTGAGCTAAGGGTGTGTAGTAAGTCTCGCTTTTTTCTTACTTTTCTTATTAATGTAGAACTGCTTTCTTAGTACTTATTTGTTATTATATGTTTACTTATTTGTTTGCTTTATCAGTTATGTTAGTGCTTATCTTGATTAGTTGTTAGTTTAAAAAAGTGATTTGTGCAACTTTCTTAGTTAGTACTGTTAGTTCATTTAATAAAACTGTTAGTTTTGAGTTAACACTGTTAGACTAATCAGCTTATTTAAAGTGCTTATTCTTGATTAAAGTCTGCTTATAAGTGTCTTATTTTATTATTGGAATATCTGTTTTTAATCAGTTATTTTGTTGTTTGATAATCTGTTTTTAATAAACTAGGATCAAACCAGCTTAAAATAAAAAGAAAAAAATGATTTTTGAAAACCTTAAGGTGTATTTTCAACTAGCAGTACTAACCCAAAGTTAGTACTGCTAGTTCACTTTTGGAACTTTTTAAAGCTAGCAGTACTAACTTAAAGCTAGCAGTACTAACTCCAAGTTAGTACTATTAGTTAAAACTATTAGTACTGGTGGTTCATTTTAGCTTATCAGCTTATTATTTCTGCTTATTTAAGATTTCCTTAGCTTTTTAGAGTAGATTAAACCATTTTCCTTTACTGTCTTTAAAAGTAAGCTCGTTTAAGCTTACTTTCCTTTTCAAAGTGTTTTCAATAGTGTATCAGTTTGTAGCTTTTTAGCTTATTTGCCATTCTAGTTTATTCTAGTTGCTTATTCTTATTACTAAGTGCTTATTAGGGTTAGGTGAATATTTGTTTTAGCTTATTTGCTTATTTCTTACTTCATTAAAGCTAGCAGTACTAACTTTAAAGCTAGTAGTACTAACTTTGAGCTAGCAGTACTAGCTCCAAGTTAGTACTGGTAGTTAATACTGTTAGTACTGTTGCTAGTACTGCTGTGTTTCCTTGCTTAATTTAGCTCAATTGCATGATGAATTTGCTTATTTAGAGTTAGTTTAGCTTAATTGTCTGTCTTAAGCTCATTTGAGCTTATGTGTGCCTTTGTGTAAAAGTTTTAAGTGTTTTTGTCATTCCTAGCTTTTATTCCTATTCCAACTTATTTTCTTTGCTTATTTTTATGTGCATTTGCTTATCAGTATTAGTGCCCAATCATTCCTTGTCATATTCAAACATCAATTATCAATCGTCTTTCGATTTTCCATCTCTCGCCTCGTTGGGATATAACGACCCGGGAACACTCTATACTGCTTCTGGTTTTATTGGTCTCGCGGATTTTGTTCCTTGATATGTATTTATATATGTTTATGTTTATTTATATATAAAAAGGTGTAAGAACGCGCGAGTCAATTTTTGGTGCCGCTGCCGGGGAGGCTGTGAAAAAGAATATCGTTACGTTTGACAAATTTGTGTTTGAATCTGTGAATATATTTTTCTATAAAAATATAAAAAGTACACAAATATTTTTCATTTTCTTTTATTAGTATAATTATCATGTAAAAAAAAAAACCAAAAAATATAAAGACATTGTCTTAATCAAGAAATAAAATTCACAAATTGGTAAAAATACCAAAATGTAATATTCTCAATTGAGGTATTATCATAATAACTTCCGGTGAACTTGTTGGTTCCCAAATCGAACAAAAGACTTAAAAACTTGCCATTTGTGTCTCTTACAACATACGGCTCACCTCGAAAAGTTAAACAAACTAAAAAGTGGGTATAAGGAGGGTTGTTCCTAGGAACTACAACCCGAAAGGAGAAATAAGCTTCGCGCTATTCCTACTCCTCCGCTCACCTGTGCGTTTGTCTTTTTGAGAGCTACCGTGAAGTAAGTGGATTATTTGGTAGAAGTTGTCTTATCTCATTGTCCGGTAAAATAAATTGTGAATAAATCATTGAAAAAAAACAAAAAAAAATAATTTTAGTGTAAATTTTCTTTTTATATTTCTATTTTATGCATGCGCACTCGTTCTCAAGTCCGTAAACGTCGACAACAACAAGTCCGACAAACTTCTGTTGAACCACCAAATCTTGAGAAACCAAATAATAACCAAGAACTTTTTAATCCTCCCATAGTTACGATGGTCGATAATCGTACTATGGCGCAATTGCTCGAAGCACCCACCGAGGGTTACGAGGATGCGATCGTTGTTCCCGAAATTACCGCGAACAACTTTGAGATCAAGCATGGTCTGCTTAATCTTGTTCAAAACAAGCAATTTTTTGGACACGATAAAGAAGACCCACATGCTCACATCTGATATTTCAACAAGATCACTTCTACGATGAAGTTCCCGAGCGTCCCGAATACATCAGTAAAGCTTATGCTTTTCCCATTTCCCTCGAGGGAGCAGCCCGGATTTGGCTTGAAAAAGAGCCCCCTCAATCAATTCTTACATGGGATGATCTTGTTTCGAAATTCATTAACAAATTCTTCCCTCCCTCTAAAACAACAAATCTTCGAAATGAAATCACAAGATTTCAACAAAAATTTGATGAAACGTTTTACGAGGCATGGGACCGATTCAATGATCTTCTTAGGGGATGCCCGCATCATGGGTTTTCAGAATTGCATCAACTCGATACATTCTATAATTCCCTAAATTCGAATGATCAAGATTCATTGAACTCCGCTGCGGGTGGTAACTTTCTGGATAAAATGCCTCGAGAATGCCTAAAAATCATCGAGAGCAAGTCCAAAGTTCGTCAATCACGAAGCAAGGCCATTGTTTCAAAAGTGAGTACGAGCTCTTCTACCCCAGCAGTTTCATCCGATGTTGCTGAGCTGAAAGATATGGTTAGAGCATTGATTCTCGATAAGAAAAACCAAACTCCAGCTCCCGCTCCTGTAAAAGCAGTCGAGCAAAGTTGTGTAACTTGCGGGGGTGGTCATTCTTACCAAAATTGTCCAGCCACCGATGGCAACATTTATCGTGACAATATCCAAGAATACGTGTCACAAGCCGCCGCAGTTAACTACAACCAAGGGAATGCCAGTTACCGACCTCAGATGGTTGCTAACCAAATTCGACCTCCCGGTTTTCCTCCTATGCAAAACCATCAAAACAACCAAAATCGGGGGATCAATTTCAACCAAAATCGGGGGAACAATTTTAACCAAAATCGGGGTAATAATTTCAATCAAGGACAAGTTTACCAACCCCAGATTAATCAACCCCCGACTTTTCAAGCTCCAGCTTACCAAGCTCCAGTTCCACCAGCACCAGGTGTGTCTAAGCCCGATTTTGATAACTACGTCAAAGCTAATGACGCGGTTATGCAAAATATGCAAAATCAAATGGCAAATATAACGGACCTGATCACCAAATTCGTAAATAGTAATACCGCTTCTACTTCGGGTTCGGGTTCTCTTCCAAGCAACACCATTGCTAACCCGAAAGGTGATGTGAAAGCAATCACTACCCGAAGCGGTGTTTCCTATAATGGACCTCAAATTTCTTCTCCTCCTAAAGAGAAGGAAAATGAACCCGAGGTGACAAAGGATACGGTGCAACCAAGCACCGAAAACATCCAACCTCCCAAAGACGTCCAACCTCCGATAGTCCAAGTTGATGAACCAGGGGTTTTTTTCATAGCCTAGAACCTAAACGACGTTACCATATCCATCTAGGGTAAACAAGGAGAAAATCCGCGAAAAGGACGACCTTTTAGCTTTGAAATTTATGGAAATTTTTCGGAATCTCCACTTCGAGCTGAGCTTCGCGGATGCTCTCCTGCACATGCCTAAGTTTGCACCGATGTTCAGAAAGCTTTTGAACAACAAAGACAAGATCTTGGAATTAACCAAAACACCGGTTAATGAAAATTGCTCGGCAGTCATCCTAAAGACATTTCCCGAAAAATTAGGAGACCCGGGTCGATTTCTGATATTTTTTTTTTTTTTTTTTTTTTTTGATTTTATGATACCATGTGATTCCCAGAGTTGGAGTATGTATGCTATGGCCCTGGCCGATTCTCATGCAAGCTTCTATCTAATGCAACTCTCCGTTTATTTTGAAAAGCTTAATCTCCAATCAAGGACTGACCAAAACTAGGATGGTACTCGAGTTAGCCGACCGATCAATCTCCACTCCCACCGGCATAGCCGAAGATGTTTTTGTGAAGGTTGGAACCTTCTACTTTCCAGCCGATTTTGTGGTAGTTGACTATGATGCCGACCCTAGAGTCCCGTTGATTTTAGGAAGACCATTTTTAAGAACGGCAAGAGCCTTGATTGATGTACACGGTGAAGAGATGACCTTAAGACATGATGACCAATCCGTGACTTTCAAAGTAGGTGATACGAAAAATTTCTCCTACAATGCCATGGAATCAGTTAACAAGGTCGACTTTATTGATATAGCTTGTGAGGAATATTCTCAAGAGATTTTAGGTTTCTCGGAAGTATTAGCAAATGGAAATTCCACTCCTTACTTTGAACCGATTGTTGATACCACTTCTCCCACCCTCACTCCATTCGAGGGTAGTGATTTCATTCTTGAAGAAATCGAGGCTGAACTTTCTGATACTTCGTATAAGTCAGGAATTGATGATGCCGAATGTGATCCCGAGAAGGACATTCTTCTTCTTGAAGCTATCCTGAATAGTGAGCCCTTATCACCACTTCCCAACCATGCAAATTATTTTCCCGGGATTAGAAAAGAACTTAAGATTTGTCCAAAACCGATGAAACATCAATTAATGAACCTCCCGAGGTCGAGCTCAAGGACTTGCCTCCCCACCTCGAATATGCATTTTTGGAAGGTGACAACAAGTTACCAGTCATCATTGCTAAAGATTTGAGTGTCTGGGAGAAAGCTGCTCTCATAAAGGTGTTGCAGTCCCACAAGCGAGCCATCGCTTAGAAACTCTCCGATATCAAGGGTATTAACCCGGAATTTTGTACTCACAAAATTCTAATGGAAGAGGACTACACACCAGCGGTCCAACATCAAAGACGGGTAAACCCAAAAATCCACGATGTCATAAAAAAAGAAGTCAAAAAACTTCTTGACGCTGGATTAATTTACCCTATCTCAGATAGTCCCTGGGTAAGCCCGGTACACTGTGTACCAAAGAAAGGTGGTTTTACCGTAGTTGAGAATGAGCAAAATGAGTTGATCCCAACTCGATTAGTTACGGGATGGCGGGTATGCATTGACTACCGAAAGTTGAATGAAGCCACCCGAAAAGACCACTTTCCACTACCATTCATGGACCAAATGCTCGAGAGGCTTGCGGGAAACGAATACTATTGTTTTCTCGATGGTTTCTCGGGTTATTTTCAAATACCCATCGACCCAAATGATCAGGAAAAGACAACATTTACTTGCCCATACGGAACCTTTGCCTACCGCCGCATGCCCTTTGGCCTCTGCAATGCACCAGGCACATTCCAGAGATGTATGATGGCAATCTTCCACGACATGATCGAAAAAACGATGGAAGTGTTTATGGATGACTTTTCGGTTTTTGGAAGTTCTTTCTCTACATGCCTAACCCATTTGGAAAAGATGCTTAAGCGGTGTGAAGACACCAATTTAGCTCTAAACTGGGAGAAAAGCCATTTCATGGTTAAGGAAGGCATTGTTCTTGGACATAAAATCTCCAAGTCGGGAATTGAGGTCGATCGAGCTAAGATTGACGTTATCACAAAACTCCCTCACCCGACTACTGTTAAAGGTATTCGTAGTTTTCTTGGGCATGCCGGGTTTTATAGAAGATTCATCCAGAATTTCTCAAAAATAGCCCGTCCCATGACCCATTTGCTCGAAAAAGAGACTCCGTTTTATTTTTCCAAAGAGTGTATTGAAGCATTTAACACTCTCAAAAAGAATCTAACCGAGGCTCCAATCCTGATTGCCCCAGACTGGAATGAACCATTCGAACTTATGTGCGATGCAAGCGATTTCGCCTTAGGTACGGTATTGGGGCAACGTCATGAGAAACATTTCAGGCCTATACATTATGCAAGTAAAACAATGAATGAGGCGGAATCACGTTACACCACGACAGAGAAAGAAATGTTAGCCGTGGTGTACGTATTCGAAAAATTCCGATCTTACCTTGTCATGAACAAATGCACTGTGTATACGGATCATTCCGCCCTCAAGTATCTCTTTGCTAAGAAAGATTCTAAGGCGAAATTGCTCCGATGGGTTCTGCTCCTTCAAGAGTTCGACTTTGATGTAGTTGACACGAAAGGAGCTGAGAACCTAGCGGCTAATCATCTATCACGATTAGAGAATCCTCACGAGAATAAGCTCGATCCAAAGGAGAAAAATGAAAAGTTTCATTTTGAAACTCTTAGTTCGATTGCTTTTCTTGATGCTAGTACCCCATGGTTTGCTGACATCGCAAACTATGTCGTCTCAGCAGAAAAGAAAGTTTTTCAAAGACGTCAAACACTACTTTTGGGACGACCCCTTTCTATTCAAGATCTGTGCTGACCAAGTAATTAGGCGTTGTGTTTCGGGGCAAGAAGCTTTTGACATTCTTAAAGCTTGCCACAGTGGACCCACCGGGGGACACTACGGTGCCAATTACACCGCTAAAAAGATCTTCGATTCAGGTTTCTATTGGCCCACGATCTACAAGGATGCCCACGACTTTGTCACCCGATGTGACATTTGTCAACGTCAAGGCAAAATTTCGCAACGTGATGAGATGCCACAAAACTCTATCCAAGTTTGCGAAATCTTTGACATGTGGGGCATTGATTTTATGGGGTCGTTCCCGTCTTCAAGAGGGAACAAATATATACTCGTGGCCGTCGATTACTTGTCGAAATGGGTTGAAGCAAAAGCGCTCCCCACCAATGACGCCCGAGTTGTTTGCAAATTTCTTAAATCTCTCTTCGCCAGATTTGGTGCCCCTCGTGCAATCATAAGTGATCGCGGAACCCATTTTTGCAATGACCAATTTGCAAAGGTCATGCTTAAATACGGAGTCACTCATCGTCTCTCCACCGCGTATCATCCACAAACAAGTGGACAAGTTGAGGTATCTAATCGTGGTTTGAAACGAATTCTTGAAAGGACCGTGGGCGAAAATCATGCCTCTTGGTCGGATAAATTAGATGACGCACTTTGGGCTTTCCGCACAGCTTACAAAACACCCATCAGGTGTACTCCATACAAGTTAGTGTACGGGAAGGCATGTCATCTTCCGATTGAGCTCGAGCACAAAGCTTACTGGGCCCTTAAGCATACAAACTTTGATATCAAAACCGCGGGTGATCACAAAAAAGTTCAACTCAATGAACTTAATGAACTTCGTGATCATGCCTATGAGAACTCTTTGATCTATAAAGAGAAAACAAAGAGAATCCATGACTCCAAGATCAAAAACCGCGTTTTCAACGTCGGTGATCGAGTCCTCCTCTTTAACTCTAGATTGAAGATTTTCTCGGGCAAGCTTAAGACCCGCTGGAGTGGACCATTCACTGTAACCCAAGTTTTTCCATATGGCACTGTCGAGTTATCCCAAAACTCCGGGCCAAATTTCAAAGTGAATGGTCATCGTTTGAAGCACTACTTTGGAGGGGACGTACCACAATTGGTAGTCCCGGATCTCCAGACGTTCCCCATGGACCAATAAAATCGGGGGACGGGTCAAGCATAGCGACCTTAAACAAGCGCTTCGTGGGAGGCACCCCATGCTTATCGTAGTATTGTGTAAAAATGAATAAGTGTTTTCTTGTTGTGTGGAGGCTCGCCTCTTCCATTACCCGTGTTTCGTGTTTGTGTTGTTAATTGTCCAGGATTGCCAGGATTGTGAAGACTCCCGTGCTTGTATTTTTATCAAGAGTTTCGCATCCTCAGCTTCATTTTGGGAATCCAGTATCCAAATCTAATCGACTAACGTTTTATCTTTTGGCACACTTCATAAACGGCCTTAGATTTACGTAGGTGCCCCTTTCAAAACATCGAGGACGATGTTTAGTTCTAGTATGGGGGGGATCTTCGATTTGATTCTGCCTGCAGCCGTTGTTATCACGTAATCCCGTTTTTACCACCAAATTTTTGCAAAAATACCAAAAAAATGAAAAAATTTAAAATTTTTCAAAAAATAAAATAAGTGTTTTGTCACAGTTTCGACTCTCCTAATGGGTAGAATGAGAATAATTTTTGACTCGATCGGGCGTGTTGAGCCCTAGCTAGTTCCTCAATTGTAGGCTAAGCTTTCACGAATTCTATTGCTTCGAATTTTAATAAGGTGAAGAACAAGAAGTGATAGAGTTAAATATAAGTTTATGTGCTGAGCAAGATTCTTCTAAAGCTTATATGAGTAACTTGTGGCTTTTTCTCCCATTAGCTTTTAATCCACCTAATCATACGTGCTCATTTCAATTCAACTAAGTCAATCGATGTTTTTAGAAAAAGCTTCAAATTTGTAACTTGATTCTTTAAAGCGAGGTTTTTCTGTTCTTAGTAATTTGAAAGTTAAAATGCCAAAGAAGCATGAATGAAATATGAATGCAAAGATGCATGAATATTGAAATTACGCCAATGAAGCATGCATTTGATTATATGGAGCAAGTAAAAGATGTGTCGTGATATCCCACTCCGCTAACCACGAGGTGGGGGTTCAAACTAAGACACCTATCCTTAGCCATATTAGGAAGAAGGTGTTGATGTGATTTCCCACTACGCTAGCAACGGGGTGGGTTTTCAAACTAAGAACACCGGTCGTTGGTTGTGATATCCTACTAGGGAGCGAGGCCTAGGTAGGTGTTCAAACTAAGCAACGCATTCCTAACTTTAAGAACTTATGATTATGATGATAAAGATGTTGCAAAAAGTTCTATAGTTAAAATTTCGTTCTTTAAAATCAAGTTACAAGGACCTAATAAGTTGTTGCTTTGAGTCATGATTCATCTTGAATTACGACTATGGAAATAAGTTGATCTATGGTTGAGTTGAAATGAGTACACACATTTAAATCATATATCCATGTTGGGAGTTAAAAGTTCACAAGTCATAAGTATGAGTGCTTAACATTTAGACTTATATTGACAAATGATCTTGTTTAATTGCTTGGTTTGGAACTAGTGAAAAATCGGGGACGATGAATTTATCCGTCAGGACATCCGTAGATTATTCTATGGGCGCTTCTCATTCTATGATCCCAATGTTGATAAAATAAAGGAAGTCAAACAGGTAGTTAAGAAAAGAAAAAGAAAGGAAAATCCAAAAATATTAGGGATAGTTAGTGTACATATAAAAAATGGTGAAAACGGGACTTGTCGAAGCTATTGATTCTTTAGTTCCCCTTGACGAACACTTAGCTACTTTTCGAGGTAATTAGATTAGTCGAGGGGGATTAGATTCTTGGTTCTTGAGTATTTACATTCATAACAATACTTTAGGACACAGCCATACCTTATTAATGGGGGGATTTTGGTATGTGCTAAATTAACAACATACCTTTAGTCCATTAAAAACGGACTTAAATGACTAAAAACGTACCAAAAATACATTGTATTTGTATGTTTTGCATTTGAATTGTGCAGGAACGGATATTCAAAAAGAAAGCCAAAAACAAACAAAACCAAGCACGGAATGGAAAAGACAAAGTCAAATCAAAGTCAAAAGTCAACCAAGTGAAGAAAATACAACCTTAAGGGACTAAAACTGCCAAACCTCAAGTTGTATTGCAAGAATTAAAAGACAAGGGTCGAAATTGCAAACCGGGCGAAAGTTGCAATGAAGTTATAAGAAGTGAGGGGCCAAAGCTGCCAACATCCCCAAACTCCATTCTTCCCGCCCAAACAAAACCCAGTTACAGCTAGGGGATGTCTTCCCATACCTTCTCCCTGCAAAAACACTCAACACCCTAGATAAATCATTTCAACCACTCCTCTACCCCCCAGCTGTATAAGTGCCATGTTGGCAATCCCTCACCATTCCCAAGTATTTTCGATGGCTATGATTGACTCCAAAGAAGCACAAAAGAAATTAAAGGCTGGGATTTGTTTTAGAATCCCCTCACACAACAAACACACTTTGTTTTTGTCTCTCCAAAGAAGCACAAGCTGCAAGCCCAAAGAAGAAGACTTCGGCTATAAATAGAGCCTTTTGTAAGCCTTTGAGGCAACTAGTTAGTTTTTAATTTTTAATATAACTTAGCTTATTTTCAGTTCTTTTAAAACTCATTTACAGCTTTTACTTTCAGCTTTGTAACACTTTCAAGTTTTAATGCAAATTTGAGGTTTTAAGTCACTTTATAATTCCAAGTGTTAAGTTTCTAAATTGTGTTGTTCTGTGTTCAAAAAAGGCTCTCAAATCAGCTTGTTTATAAGCTGCTTTAATTAAGTACACCTAAAAAGTTAATTAGTTAAGAGAAAATCACAAAAATCACTCTCAAAATACACCACAGCTTATTTTATGGATGATAAGCCAGTTCTGGATGGGCTTATGGACTCTCACTAGCTTGTTTTATACAAGTTAGAGCTTGTAGATTCTTGGTTTAACCCTGTTTTGAGCAAGGGTGTTGTAAGTTTCTCTTTTTCTTATTTTTCTTATTTACTGCAGAACTGCTTATAGTGTTTACTTGTTACCTAAAATTGCTTATTTATGCTTAATCATGATGTCTAGTGCTTATTTTGCTTAATTGTTAGTTTGAAAATAGTTTGTGTCACTTTCTGAGTTAACACTGGTAGTATGCTTAGTTAAAACTGTTAGATTGATTCAGCTTATTTAAGTGCTTATTCTTGATTGAAGTCAGCTTATAAATGCCTTATTTTGTTGTTTGATAATCTGTTTTTAATAAATTAGGATTAAATCAGCTTAAAATAAAAAGAAAAATGATTTTTGAAAACTTTAAGGGGTATTTTCAACTAGCAGTACTAACCCAAAGTTAGTACTGCTAGTTCACTTTTGGAACTTTTAAAGCTAGCAGTACTAACTTAAAGCTAGCAGTACTAACTCCAAGTTAGTACTGTTAGTTAAAACTGTTAGTACTGGTGGTTCATTTTAGCTTATCAGCTTATTATTTCGGCTAATTTAAGATTTCCTTAGCTTTTAAGAGTAGATTAAACCATTTTCCTTTACTGTTTTTAAGAGTAAGCTTATTTAAGCTTATTTTCCTTTTCAAAGTATTTTCAATAATGTATCAGTTTGTAGCTTTTTAGCTTATTTGCCATTCTAGTTTATTCCAGTTGCTTATTCTTATGCCTGAGTGCTTATTAGGGATAGTTAAATATCTGTTTTAGCTTATTTGCTTATTTCTTGTTCCATTGAACTAACAGTACTAACTCAAAGCTAGCAGTACTAACTCCAAGTTAGTACTGTTAGTTAATACTGGTAGTTAATACTGCTAGTACTGATTGTTAGTACTGCTGAGTTTCTTCTGCTTAGCTTAGCTTAGTGTTTGCTGAATTTGCTTATTTAGAGTAAGTCTAGCTTATTTTTATTTTGTCTTAAGTTTATTTGAGCTTATTTGTGTCTTAGTGTAAAAAGCTTTAAGTGTTTTTGCCATTTCTAGCTTTTATGCTTGTTCTAGCTTATTTGCCTTGCTTATCTTTGAGTGCATTTGCCTATTAGGTTTAGTGCCCAATATTATCCAAATCTTTATCGTTCAATCATCAATTATCAATCTGTAATTCGATTTTTCATTCAAGCCTCGTTGGGACATAACGACCCGGAGACTCTCTATACTGCTTTCGGTTTCATTGATTTCGCGGATTTTGTTCCTTGATATATATTTATATTTGTTTACATTTATCTATGTATAAAGAGGGTTAAGTTTATGCGAGTCACGCACACAAAAATTCACTTCTTTAAAATATGGATGTTACCAAAAGTCCTTTTTTTACTAATAAGCTACAACAAACACCCCTTTAATAAGCAATTCTTTCTATGTAACAACTGTTGTTGAGCGACTATATATAGGGACAATAAGTACTCACCAAGATCAGACCCACCCTTCGCCGTCATATCTGAAAGCCAAATATCATTCACCTGTAAAATTGCACCACATAGAAATCTTAAAAAACCTTAAATTTCCAGAAAAGAATAAAAGCTTGTAAATTATTTTAGCGACTTTGTAATCTTGGGTTTTCAAATCGATTCTTTTGAACTATAGTCAAAAAACCAAATCAAGTATTATATTCTTTACCTTATACATACTTGATGGCTTGTACCGGGAGCTGTAAATACATAAACACATTCTCCGTTCATAGGGACGCAAACCTCCTAAACACCATTACATCCTCTTTCAAAGCCACAATACTGAAAGATCAAAGAAAGCAGATTTAATCATTTAATCAAACACTTAACACACAACCAATCTCACAAACCCATTAACCAAATCAATTACCACCAAAAACCCATCTCACAATTCCATAAAAAAATGAATATACAAAGATAATTAACGTTCCATAGTTATAAAAAACATTCAAAGAAAGCCACCTTCTTTAATTGGGGTATGGTTTGAGGAAAAGAGTAGATGTGTAAAACTGAATTTGCTATAATATATGGATCGATTAGATTACCTTTCGATATCTATCTTCTTGAACCTTTAGACTTCCAATTCATTAATACGGTCGTGGGGTTGTAATTGCAGGGTAACCTCAAGAACTCTTGATATGCCTGGAACTCCTGCACAGTAATAAAGACCCCCTGCACAATAAATTAAACAACTGAATCTTTAGAGTTAGTAAGATTAAATGAAATTAAACGTTGCGAAAGCGTAATTAAGTTTTCAAAAGACAACAAGTATGATTGATATGAAAAGTCTTGATAAATGGTATCATATTGCATGTAGACTCCACATAGCACATCATAGTAGCCCAAAGCAAAGCACCTGAGAAAAACATGCTTAAAACGGTCAACATAAAGTTGGTGAATTCATAGGTTTAAGTAAAGTATTTACGAGAATCAAAATGTTTAGTGAATACTGCTTCACTCATAGACTTTGAAAAGTGTTTAGTAATTGGAAATGTTCAACAAAAGTAGTGTGGACCACAAGATTTCTAAACGTATGACTATTGTAACACATACAATATCCGTCAAAAGTATTTACGTTGCGCTAAGCTCATGACACCGAAGCCTTAAGTATAAGTTAACTATAAGTTGTTGCCCTAGTAGGTGCATTGCCAAATGCCCAGAGTTCCTCAAATGAAATGCGCCCGTTTACATGGTAGTGCGTTGTTATCTACCCGGACAGGGAAGTTTAATCCTAATAGATCTATTCACAGCATTCACGCTGACTCGACCAATACCTCTGGTTAGGAAATTAACGGTTCATGATAGTGGGGACTTCATGGAAATAGGGTAACTTAGGCAAACACGTAAACAAGTAACAGTTCAATAAAGCACTTATGTCTAAAGTAAAAGTAACCATCATATTCGTAAAAGTTTTAAGTACTTGTATCCATAAGTAGAAATAGTGCGATATCAATCATGTAAACAAATTTGTAAACGAACATATTGTTGATCCCTTTTGAACAGATCTTACTTAGCTTGTTAAAGCTTAGTTGTGTTGGATAGATCTAAAACAACTATAGTAGAAACTAAGATTGAGAATATCACAAACTATGCGGAATCTAGTTTGCAATACTAAGAAGAACAATGAAACAGTATAATAAGATCTTGCTAAACTTTCAATATATTGAACACAATCAAAGTTACATAATAACCTTGAAACTATGAATACTAACTATATTTGCTATGAAAACTATTTGAAACTTGATATCTAGATCTATGTCGTAGGGTTCCTTTTATACACCAAGGAAACCCTAATGGGCTTACAAAATTCGTCAAGTGATCAATGCATATCTATTCCTAATATATCTCATGCATATCACTTTAGCAGTACTAACTATATAACTAACAGTACTAACTATTACAACTAACAGTACTAATAAACTGATTGGTAGTACTAACACTTTGTACTCGCAACACTAACTATTACACTAACAGTACTAATGACTTAGACTATTTTCTCTAATCTTCAGCAGTGTTAAGTTAGTACTGGCAGTACTAACTTTCTTCTAGCAGTATTATCTTCAACTCTGGCAGTTCTTCTCTTGGCAATACTAAGTGTGATAGGTTTAAATCCCAACACCGATAAATTAGACGGTCTAGTGAGTGTATTGTGAATTGGATTTAAACTTTAACCTAGTGATCAAGTGTAATAGGCGTAAATTACTAAAAAATGTTCAAGGGAAATTCCTAGAGTTCTTACTGGGTTTGATATATTCTGCAATTGTTTCTTGACATTTTCTGAACTCATATGCTAGATATGGTCTCTACAAACAACTTGTGACATAGCTGAATCTAATAATTGAATCGTATATGTAATTTATTGTAGCTACGATGAAAGGTCTTGAAGAACGTAAAAATTGGTCCAATGACATGATCAAAGTCTTATTAGACACGTGCATTGAAGAGTTTGACACGACCAATAGAAATGGAAGTAGCTTGTACAGATCGTCTTAGGTTAAGTTAGGTAGGGTATTGAAAGAAAAGTCTGGCAAGGAATTTACTCAAAAGGAAATGAAAAACGAGTTTGATAATTTGAAAGCCAAATACGTCAGATGGCTTTATTTGAAAAACAAAACGGGAAACTTATATAATCCAGATACAAAGATGTTCAACTTGACACTAGAAGAATGGGAAGACTTTAATACGATGTTTACTTTTCTTGTGGCCAGATGGGAAGGTGTAGCTCATGATTCGAGAATCTTATCAGAAGCAATAAGAAATCCCAATGCACAATTTCCATTACCCCCTCCAGGTACATATCATAAGTCATGTTAATATTTATGTTGAACTACTACTTAAATATTTATTATTAAATAATATTTGTAGATAAATATTATCTTTGTGACGCCGCCTACGCACACACATGCGGGTTTATGGCACTATAATGCAATGTGAGATATTGGTTAGCAGATTTCTGTCGAATGCGTGCATTGAATAGTAAAGAAAAGTTTAACCGCTCGCATGAAAAACTTAGAAACGTGATTAAACGTGCTAATGGTGTCTTGAAAGCACGTTTTCTGATATTAAAGAGGATGGCAACCTTTTCACTCACAACACAAAGAAATATCACTATTGCATGTTTTGCACTTCATGACTTCATACGCAAAGAGGGTTTAGATGATGAGCTATTTTCTACATATGAGCACTCAAATGTGCAACTTGACAACGAAAATGTATTAGTTGAAGATGATGGGGATATTGAAGAAGATTAAGTTGTTCAACCATAAGGGAATGTATCTGACCGACAATATATGACTAATTTGAGAGATCAAGTTGCACAACAGTTGATGCAAAGTGGTTGAACTAGTCATAATATGATATATGTTATTCGTATTTTTGATATTTTATGTGCTTTGGAATTTTTATGTTTTTGGTATATTTTGAACCATTATGTATTGCTTTTGATACTCGTTTTCTAAGCGATTACATGTTTTGCATTCCAATATTGTATTATCATTTGACAAATGAATTTATATGCTCAATTAACGAAACACTTTAGTGAAAAAGATAAAAAGAAAAAGAAAGAATGAAAGAAGTACACTTCAAGAGCA
Organism: Tanacetum coccineum; assembly: GCA_026074375.1. Lineage (NCBI taxonomy): Eukaryota > Viridiplantae > Streptophyta > Magnoliopsida > Asterales > Asteraceae > Tanacetum > Tanacetum coccineum. The sequence goes on from BQNB010013650.1 coordinate 47,914, forward strand.
TAAAAAACAAACAATCTTCTTCCTTGCAAATGAAGACTTCAGATGCACTTCTTCTGTAGACATGGTTTGCAGATGAAGATGTAAAACCTCTGAAAAACAAACGAAACCTTAGTCTAGAGTCGGTGTGCGTTCAAAGAAGTTTCTTGCCATGTGCGGGATAACTTCCCGGTTTTAGATTAAGTCAAGTTTTCACGTTTTCACGTTTTCAAAGTAAAATGTTTCAAGTTTATAATTAAATATAAGTCTCAAAATTTTAGGTTGTCACATAAGAATTTTGAGTAATGTCATTTGTTGAGGTTGCATATTTGTCTTATTTCTCTTCGATAATTATGAGTCCATTATTACAGATGTTAATATGGCAGAACACTTTACAACTTCTCGGGCAAGTAGTAGCAGAAATCAACACTCTAATCTCATGGGTAAACATGTTTTCCTATTTTTTTTTGTTTTCTTATGGGTGTGCCAAGAATATACTTCGTGGTTAGGGTGGTTTTAATCAGTTACTGACGGCTGGAATTGCAGGTGTTAATGGAGAAGTTGATGGGTCAGACGTCAATGTACGGTGTAATCGTCAACCAAGACATCATACAAATCATGATAAGTGTGTTTTATAATGTATAGTTGATTATTATGTTAACGTCTGCCTCATATGGTGGCTGATATATTGTTGTATCTTTTTGGAAAATCGTAGTTCCACCGTCATTGTGGTGCTCTGTTTTGGTTAGAGGAAAGGTTGTCACATTCTTCTACTAGGATGGGACCTCGATATCATAAATGTTGTTTGGGTGGTGTTACCTGCAGAGCCGAACCATCATGATTATAGTAAGCAGTTGTATAAAGATGCTTACTTCATGGAAAATATACATGCGTATAACCACATGTTTAGCATGACATCTTACAGTGATAAAATAGACAACACAATTAACATAGGAAGAGGGCCTTATGTTTTTAAAGTATCTGGTCAGTTATATCATTGGATTAGGGAATGTGTCCAGAAGAGAATGTGCAACCACATTTTTTACAGCTTTGTATATTTTACACGAACAATGAGGTAGCTAACCGGATGAGGCATTTTGGTAGGGAAGATGGAGATGGTTTAAAAAGGGATATTGTTGCTGAACTTATAGAATTTCTGGATAATAATATTGCATTGGTGTAGCTTTTTCGGACAAGAAGAAACAAGTGTATGGAGACGGATATTCCAGAATTCCAAATCAGACTATATAGTGTCATCGGCGATCAACGATATGAACTTCCAACTTCAGTCAGGCAAGGATAAACAACTGAAAATGAATATGTATTATGCGTATATCAGATACACGATCGACTGAACTATTATAAATTGTTACCAAGAGGAGGTCGGTTGTTTCAGCAATATGTAGTCACTGCTTATTATAGCATCGAGCAAAGTAGGATCAATTGCATACGTAGGAAATAAAATGACATAAGGAATGACTATGTGGCGGGTTTGTATGACGCTGTTATGAGAGGTGATATTGATGGTAGTGATGTCGGCTTAAGAATAATACTTCCTCAATCTTTTACTGGCGGTCCAAGATGTATGTATGCTTATTATCTCTATGCACTTGCTATTTTTAGAGCACATGGTAACTCATTTTTTTTGTTACATTCACCAGTAATGTCAACTGGCCTGAGATCAAGTTGTGTATGGTCTTTTCCTGAGTTAATGGATGCGGATAGGCCTGATATAGTTGATCGAGTGATTGAAAGAAAGGTTCAGGACTACATCAAGTTTATTACGTAGTGAAAGAACATTCAATGACGTGACAGCAGGTAATATTCTTCGTATGTCGAAATTTATGTTTAACTTTTATTTTAGTTACATGTTAAAGGTTTGATTGCTAATATTGTTTTCTATTTTTACCTGTAGTTTCATATACAGTCGAATTCCAAAAGCGATGTCTTTCGCATTGTCATTCGCGCATTTGGATTTCAGAAGCAATAAAGGTCCAAAGAGATGAAGATGTGGATAAATACATATCTGCGGAATTTTTTGATTAGGAATGATGGAATATAGATCCTAGGTCTTATATAAAGGATTATTAATGAAGTTTTATGTTGGTTTTAGTTAAAAAGGTTTGAAATTAGAAGAATAAGCCGTAGCTTAGAATTAGGGTCTCATATTATCGGCTTTTAGGTTTTTAGCTTTGTAATTCTCGTATTGTTGAAGAAAGGATGTTAATGATGGATAAAGTTGTAAACTCATTTTATGGGTTAACAATGGACTCTTGGTTGCTTACTTGAGAATTTTAATATTGTGTAGTTGTTAGAAAACAGAAAAGGGTCCAAAGTTATATTTAGTGCACAGATTTGGGGTTTCTTAGATTCGTTCTTGTATATTGATGTTAGATGATGAAATGATGAATGGAAGGTATAATTGCACATGATTGATAATGTTGTAAATTAAGTTATTTACAATTTTATTTGGGTATTTGGTTTAAGGTTTATATGGATAAAAAAAGAAAAAATTTCTCTTTAAAAATATTTTATGCTTTATAAAACCTAAACCAATACCCAAATAAATTGTAATAACTTAATTTACAACATTATCAATCATGTTCAATTATCATTCCATCATCATTTCATCATTCTACATCAATTATACAAGAAACAAGAATGTTATCGGTCTTAGAAAGTCAAACTAGGTCTTGTATTGTAATAGGCTAGTCGGGTTCAACGGGCTTGGATTGTAATCTAATATTGTTTGTGTTTCGGGCTCAAAGCCCAAGTTAAACCAAGCCCGGCCCGTTTAGAAAGCCTAAGTGCCAAGATAGCAAGGCATGGGTATAAATATCCCCTCTCCACACAAGGAGAGGGTGTTGGTTACATTTTCATTCACTAGTAATCCACCAACTCTCTAATCTAATATTCCTCTCTTGTTTCTCTCTCTCTACTTTCTCTCTCTAAGTTTTCTTATTATTTTCTAGCATATTGGTAAAGATTATTGTTGTGTAATGGATTAAATTAGTGGGATAACAAGTATCCTATAGGAAGAAATGTCTACTTTCGAGACTTAGTTGATGTAACATTCCGCATTTTCACGTCATTTTATGTCAATAAATATTCAACTATTTATTTTAAATTTTTACGCATTCACTTTTAAGTATTCAACGTTTAGTTAAATCGCGTAAACTAAAAATCAACATTCAACGTAAGCGAACATCAAACAAATAAAAGTTTACATCAAACAAGTGGTTTATTATTTTTAGGAAGATAATTATATAACTTTTCACTTTTTATTTTTATTTGTTACGTAAAACGTTTACGTTTCGCAATAAACTACATTTATGCATGCATGTAAACTCTTAAACCTTTTTATGCTTCAACGAATACCCACCATATTACCCAATACCCAAAATTAAGCAAAATTACTTATATTAATAAGCCATAACCGGCAAAGTAGAAAGAAAACACAAAATTTCCACTAAAAATACTTTTGATTATTTAACAACAAGTTTTACCCACAAAATAAGCCTAGCCTTAACCTTAGAATTATACAGCACACTTGGAGACATTTCTTGAACTCTTCTTGGACACTACACATGGCAAGGTTATTATATAAGGGGGGGGGGGGGGGGGGGGTACAAAACAAAGAATAAAAAAAAAAAATAAAAAGGGGGGGGGGGGGTATTGTTGAATCAACCACTCCTTAGAATGCTTAAGATAAGTCATGTCCTATGTTGACTCCTAAGGACTTTTATATTACTTGAAACCATACCTTGTTGAACCATATAAGCTAGATAACTCTTACCACTTTTCACTTAGCAAAGAAAACAAGAATCTCACTCTTCTTTTCTTGATTTCTGTTTCCCACGCCTCAACAAGCAGTATTCATTTTTTTCTTTCCACTGTTCTAGCATTGACTCGAGATCTACCTTGAATCAAAAGATTCTTTACCATAATGAGAGTTACACATTCTTTTTGAACCACTGTACATACCTCCTTATTCAATTATAAGAAAACCCTTCACTCCTCTTTTACAAAAGCAGTAAGCATAACCACAAACACAAGTCACACATAAACACTTATCATCTTGGTTCCTTGTGGTGTTTCATTTGTTTTTCGATTCACTTATCAACACAAACGTGAGGAAGAGAAAGAGAGAGATGACCATGTATAATTGGGGTTTTAGTTCACGTCCGACACGCACTACTCAAGTTTGTTTGGGTATAAAGACAGGATCATGATCAAACCACTTGGTGTCGCATGTTCATATTTGGAGTTCCTATTCGGGTTGAATATGAGTGGTCCATGTTCATGTTTGTGTTCTACGTGCTAGTGTTCATGATGATATAATGCCTTATTTTTCGTGGTTCTCGATGATCATTCCATGTGTGTTAGAACTTCGGTGATTTGAGTTGAGTTTCGGTCAGATACTTAGATCCAAGTCCTTTGTGTATGGTGTCGTGCCATACTCTGTTGTTCGATTTTTTGTCTCAGTCTACCGCTAGAGGTAAACCTTAAACCTACCTTTTCGATACAAAAACCGATAATTTATTTATAAGGTATTTAGTCATTCAATAGTATAAGATTATATAAAGAACAATGTGTAGCGGAATTACGAAGTAACAAGCCAGCAACACCAAGTCTTTTACATAAGTGAATATACAAAACTATTTAATCAAAAGGATCATGTCTGCTCTAAAAAAAGTCATATGCGGAAGATTATATTAATGCTACATACATTGGAAGAGGAACAACGGACTACCATGAATGACATATAAAAAAAATAAGAAATAAGAGCAAGGAAGCCAAGCGTGTGTCTTATTCATAATGTTTTATTTTTATTTTATGATTTTACATAAAGGACCCTAAAGTATCTAAGTCTTTACAAACAAATTCACATGTTTCAATTAATGTAGAAAAACTTGCTACAACAATGGTCATGTACTATTTCATACCTTAACAGCTTGTATTAAAAATAAGCACAAACACAATTGCATATAATATTCAAATAAACTAATATACTTAATGATATGACTCGTAACAATTGAATGAAAATGTTAAATGAAGAACCATGCTTCACGTTATTTTCATGAGTTTTAGATGCAAATTTTCATTTTTGGTCCTTGACCTATAGAGTTAGTTACAATTAAATATCATACAATTTTAAAACAACACTTTTTTTGACCCTGTCCAACATTAATGATTTATCCAAAACTATTTTTTTTGTTTATATTTTAAATTATAAGTCAGTTATTTATTTTGTCTTTACGTAATTGAGAGTTTACTAAGATTTACAGTCACAAAGTTATAATCAATATAAAAACTTTATAAAAAAATTGATTTGCATTTATTCGCGTAATATTTATAAATCCTGAGACGCGACTTTATTTTGCTACTTATGGATATCCTCGTCGGCATCTTCGATTAATTTTTATACATTAAGCTCAAGGTTAAAATTATAGCCCCTCTTTCCACCTTTGTTTTTACATTTACCTTACAAGCCTAGGGGAGAATTCATGCTCATTACAACTTGTCTACAATACTTGTTTACATACTCATCACTTATACTCCATTTTACAACTCGGTACTTAGATTATTACACACTCTTTTCTACTTAGGAATTTAAGTATTTAAAATTGTTTATGAATACAATGGTTATTTCTTCATTAGACACAAGTATTTTCGGTTATCATGTCCTGTTTACGTGCTGCCTAAGTAGTGATTAGACCACTCAATGCCTGAACTATCATGAATTGTAAATTTCTTGACTGGAGGATCGGTTGAGGGAGCGTGAATGTTATAAATAGAACTATTGGGACTAATTATCCCTATCCGGGTGAGTAGCGCTCACTACCTACGGGGTTCCCGATAAACGGATATATATCATGTTAAATCACTTTGGGTGTCTTGGTCTGACACCGGTAGGGCAGAATACAATTGGAATATTATATGCCACACAAATTAGCTTCAGTGTCATGAGCTTAGCGCAACAGTAGATACATTTTTTGTGATACTGTATCTGTTATAGTAGTTACATACATTTTGGAAATCTTGTGGTCTACACTACTTTGTTGAACATTACTGCTTACTTAACATTTTTCATTTATACCGTGGTAAAGCAGTAGACACTATACTCTTTGGGTTCTACATTTACACTTACATTTTTGGCGACTATTAAAAGGATTGAAATGGTCATGCATACTTTATAAATCTTTTGATTTCAACATTTACATACACAAAAATCTATAAACTCCACCAAACTTTATGTTGACACTTTTGATATCATGTGTTTTTCTCAGGTGAATTTAATAGCTTAGCCTACTTTTGATAAGCATTGGGAGGTCTACTACATTCAAATGATCAAATCCACGTTGTATGTTTAAGCTTTTCATAGTGAAATGCAATTATGTGGACAAATGTTCTAGAACCAATTTCAAAGAAAATCAACGAGATTACAGTTGTTAATAACACATTTAGAGGTCTTTTCCACTGTAATCTTTTGTTTTTTGTATTATGAACGTAACGCCCCACAGACATACTTCCGCTGGACTGCAATTTTGGGGTGTTACACATGTTATAGAGCACTGTTTATAGAGAACTAGATTGCATATTTTAACCCTAACTATAACCGTTTCTTTCACAAACATTGCATCACATCAAACATTTCAAAGTGCATAACACAATACTTGCTACTTGCTTACATTATGTGTGTTACAAGACATACATGTATATAATATGATAGTAGCTTTCATCCCTAGCGTATATCAATACATTTATTTATATTATAGAGTTATAATTATATAACTACTAGAACCTTTCTAAGGCAAATAATACTGATAAAGCTCGTATGTACCTAAACATATCCATAACGTTAATTTATCTTATATGAAATTTTTGTCAATCATTCATTTACGCCATGATCATTCTATTCGCCCATGCTTATTCTCTAAAACAACAAACAATTTATTACTATAATAATGTTATTTATATACATACTTGATTTTCATTCCAACCACCTCAGACATTGTGAGTTACACAATGGTCTCATTTTACTTCTTAGACATTGTGAGTTGCACAATGGTCTCACTTATTTCTCAGACATTGCAAGTTATACAATGGTCTTTAATTTTTTTTCATAACCTTATACAATATCGTTTTACACGAAACCCGTCATAGTTTTGTTTACATGGAATTATGTGTGAATCTAAGTATTACAAGTCTTGTATGGGGGGACTTGTAATAGGAGGATTGGTATGATAATTTCTATGTTAAATCGTTCATAAAGACCTTTATCTTATTTAATTTAATCGTGTACTCATTAACTACTTGAACACTATGTCGATCTCCCCCGATTGTTTTACTCCCCGTCTCTGAAGACGAGTTTTAAACACTCATCCCATACTCATTAGAGCACCTGCATCGTCTTGTCATCCACCACCATGAAGGTTATGAGATTACTGTACAGCGTAATTATATATCAGAAATTCTTAAGTAGGATGATTTATAATCTCTTTATTTAGAATGCGATTTGCGGACGCCCTTTTTTCCTTTAAATAAATAAATGTAAATTATCGAACCATAAAGTTTTTCACTTTCTTGCTAACATATATTATGACGCCTCTTTATGTAAAGTAAAGAATTATAATGTATAGGCTTAATTTTATTCTCTCTATATGACAGGAGTATGAACGTCGAACCCGTCTAAACCACCGAATCAGTTTAACATCGAACTAAGAAACACAATAGTGTCTTACCACTCACAAAAATCTGAGAAGGCTCCCTTGAACTACCTGATTCATTCTTAAGTTATAAACTTTTGCCAATTACAACTCCTTACATCAAGAACGTGGTTTTGTGGAGCTAACAGACTTGTTAAATGGACTTAGTTCAATCTCGAACTAACAGATTGAGTACAATAATCTTTTAAAACTGTCTTTCAAAATAAGTCATGAAATAAACGGATAAAGTTTTGGATAATGACGGATAACAATTTTAAGGGGAGTTAATTTATATTAACTACAAGTTCTTTAGATATCATTTGTTTAAATCTTTATGGACTTATTTGCAATTTGAAACTTAGTGAATTAAGGCCTTAAACTACATTCAATCAATATTACCAACACCTCATAGTTTGTAAAAGACTTAGGAATGCTTGGAAATACTTTCATAGTTTTAAAAGCCTTGAAGTTGATTCTCACGGAATAGATTTAAGCTTATTAATTCTTCAAACACGATCTTACGTATATGTGCGTACAAGGTTTTGCTGATTCTGAGGTATCGAAACCAGCAAGGGGGAAAGAGTAGATGTATACTTTCTTTTGTCTTTTGAGGTTAGCTTCTTTTTTATTTTAGGCCTTTTTGAATCTTTCGGGTGCACTATTTCAATCACATGGTGGAAGAGACATCTCGTCATTAGTCAGTATGTATCATTTTAGTCCTAAGAGGGAAGTGTTGGGAGTATAATTATTTAAAACGTGTGAAGAATTCTGTCTGATTCAATTAATGTTTTACCCGACCGGTCAATCTCTAAGCTTATTCTTAAAAGAAGTAGATATATTTGATAGAAGAGGTACACATAGGTATGATGATTCCTTTAGATTGTCAGTATCCTATAGGAAGAAATGTCTACTTTCGAGACTTAGTTGATGTAACAATCCGCATTTTCACGTCATTTTACGTCAATAAATATTCAACTATTTATTTTAAATTTTTACGCATTCACTTTTAAGTTTTCAACGTTTAGTTAAATCGCGTAAACTAAAAATCAACATCCAACGTAAGCGAACATCAAACAAATAAAAGTTTACGTCAAAAAAGTGGTATATTATTTTTACGAAGATAATTATATAACTTTTCACTTTTTATTTTTATTCGTTACGTAAAACGTTTACGTTTCGCAATAAACTATATTTATGCATGCAAACTCTTAAACCTTTTTATGCTTCAACGAATACCCACCATATTACCCAATACCCAAAATTAAGCAAAATTACTTATATTAATAAGCCATAACCGGCAAAGTAGAAAGAAAACACAAAATTTCCACTAAAAATACTTTTGATTATTATCCAACAGTTTTACCTAGCAAAATAAGCTAGCCCTTAAAACCTTTGGATTTAAGCCACTTTGAGACATGTCTTGTCTCCTCTTGGACACTCACACACGGCACAAACCACCCCTTAGCATGCTTAAGATAATTCATGTCCTATGTTGACTCCTAAGGACTTTTGTATTACTTGAAACCATACCTTGTTGAACCATATAAGCTAGATAACTATTACCACTTTTCACATAGCAAACAAAACAAGCATCTCACTAATCTTTTCTTGATTTCTGTTTCCCACGCCTCAACAAGCAATATTCATTTTTTTCCACTGTTCTAGCATTGACTCGAGATCTACCTTTAATCAAAAGATTCTTTACCATATTGAGAGACACATTCTTTTTGAACCACTATACATACCTCCTTATTTAATTATAAGAAAACCCTTCACTCCTCTTTTACAAAAGCAGAAAGCATAACCCACAAACACAAGTCACGCATAAACACTTATCATCTTGGTTCTTTGTGGTGTTTCATTTGTTTTTCAATTCATTAATCAACACAAACGTGAGGAAGAGAAAGAGAGAGACGTCCATGTATAATCGGGGTTTTAGTTCACGTCTGACACGCACTACTCAAGTTTGTTTGGGTATAAAGACAGGTTCGTGATCAAACCACTTGGTGGGTCCTATGTTAATATATTGTACGTATTCGGGTTGAATTATGAGTGGTCCATGTTCATGTTTGTGTTCTACGTGCTCTTGTTCACGACGATATGATGCTTAGTTTTGTGGTTCGCGATGATCATTCAAGGTGTTAGAACTTCGTGTTCGAGTTATGTTTCAGTCATATTCTTATAATCCTAGTCCTTATGTTTGGGTCGTGCCCATACACTTGTTCGATTTCAGTCTCAGTCTATCGGCTAGAGGTAAACCTTAAAACCTACCTATTCGATACAAAAAACATATGCTATTTATAAGTATTTAGTCATTCATAGTTTAAGATTATATAAAGAACAATGTGTATAATCATGAGTAACAAGAAGCATCGCCGAGTCTTTTACAGTAAGTGATATATACTAAACTATTTAATCAAAAGGAGCATGTCTGCTCTAAACAAGTATATGCGAAGATTTATTATGCTACATAAATTGGAAGGAACAACGTACTATATGAATGAAATAAAAATAAGAAACATAGAGCAAGGAAGCCAAGCGTGTGTCTTATTCATAATTTTTATTTTTATTTTATGATTTTACATAAAGGACCCTAAAGTATCTAAGTCTTTACAAACAAATTCACATGTTTCAATTAATGTAGAAAAACTTGATACAACAATGGTCATGTACTATTTCATACCTTAACAGCTTGTATAAAAAATAAGCACAAACACAATTGCATATAATATTCAAATAAATTAATATAATTAATGATATGGCTCATAACAATTGAATGAAAATGTTAAATGAAGAACCATGCTTCCCGTTATTTTCATAAGTTTTAGATGCAAATTTTCATTTTTGGTCCTTGGCCTATAGAGTTAGTTACAATTAAATATCATACAATTTTAAAACAACACTTTTGACCCTTGTCCATATTATGCTTTTTAAAACTAGTTTAAATTATAAGTCTAGTTATTTTGTCTTTAACGTAATTGTGTTTATAAGATGTACGTCTCAAAAGTTATAATCAATATAAAAACTTTATAAAAAATTGATTTGCATTTATTCGCGTAATATTTATAAATCCTGAGACGCGACTTTATTTTGCTTCTAGGATTTCTCTCGGCTTCTCGATGTTTATTCTCGATATTTATATCATTATGCTCAAGGTGAGTTTATAGCCCCTCTTTCACTTGTTTTACAATACTTTACAAATCTTAGGGGAGAATACATACTCTTTACAACTTGTCTACATACTTGTTTACATACTCACACGTATACTCATTTACAAACTCGGTTACTTGATTTATATCACACTCTTTCTACTTAGGAATTTAAGTATTTAAAGCTGTTTATGAATACAATGGTTATTTCTTCATTGGACACAAGTATTTTCGGTTATCATCTCTTGTTTACGTGTTGCCTAAGTAGCGATTAGACCACTCAATGCCCAAACTATCATGAACTGTTAATTTCTTAACTAGAGGACCGGTTGAGGGAGCGTGAATGTTATAAATAGATCTATTAGGACTAATTATCCCTATCCGGGTGAGTAGCGCTCACTACCCACGGGGTTCCCGATAAACGGGTATATATCATGTCAAATCACTTTGGGTGTCTTGGTCAGACACCGGTAAGGCAGAATACAATTGGCATATTATATGCTACATAAATTAGCTTCAGTTTTATGAGCTTAGCGCAACAGTAGATACATTTTTTGTGATACTGTATATGTTATAGTAGTCACATACATTTTGGAAATCTTGTCGTCCACACTACTTTGTTAAACATTACTGATGACTAAACATTTTTCATTTATATTATGGTAAAGCAGTGGACACTATACTCTTTGGGTTCTACATTTACACTTACATTTTTGGCGACTATTAAAAGGATTGAAATGGTCATGCATACTTTATAAATCTTTTGATTTCAACATTTACATACACAAAAATCTATAAACTCACCAACTTTCTGTTGATACTTTTAAGCATGTTTTTCTCAGGTGAATTAGATGCTTGGCCTACTTGATATGCATTGGAGTCTACTATATTCAAATGATCAAATCTCATTGTATTGTTTTCAAGCTTTTAATTGTGATGCAATTATGGGACAAATGTTAGATCAATTTCAAGAAAATCAACAAGATTACTTTTCAAATGACACATTTAAAGGTCTTTCTCTTTTATCTTGTGCTGTTGTATGATGAAGTAACGCCCCCAGACATACTTCCGTTGTGACGTATTTTTGGGGGTGTTACAGATTGGTATCAGAGCACTGGTTATAGAGAACTAGGTTGCATATTTTATCCTAGACTATAACCGTTTTCACAAACATTACATCACATCAAACATTTTCAAAATGCATACACATTACTTGCTTACTTGCTTACATTATGTGCTTACATGACATACATGTATATAATATAAATGCTTTCATCCCTTTGCGTATATCATACATTTATTTATATAAGAGTTATTTATATAAATACTAGAACCTTTCTTAAGGCAAAGTAATACTATAACCTCGTATGTCCTAAACATTATCCGAACATTAATTTATCTTATATGATATTTTGTCAATCATTCATTTACGCCATGATGCATTCCATTTCGCCATACTTGATTTTCATTCCAACCACCTCAGACATTGTGAGTTACACAATGGTCTCATTTTACTTCTTAGACATTGTGAGTTGCACAATGGTCTCACTTATTTCTCAGACATTGCAAGTTATACAATGGTCTCTAATTTTTTTTCATAACCTTATACAATATCGTTTTACACGAAACCCGTCACAGTTTTGTTTACATGGAATTATGTGTGAATCTAAGTATTACAAGTCTTGTATGGGCGGGACTTGTAATAGGAGGATTGATATGATAATTGCTATGTTAACTCGTTCATAAAGACCTTTATCTTATTTACTTTAACCGTGTACTCATTAACTATCTTGAACACTATGTCGATCTCCCCTGATTGTTTTACTCCCCGTCTCTGAAGACGAGTTTTAAACACTCATCTCATACTCATTAGAGCACCTGCATCGTCATGTCATCCACCACCTTGAAGGTTATGTGAGTACGCGTATTGCATCAGAAATTCTTAAGTAGGATGATTTATAATCTCTTTATTTGAATGGATTGGGACGCCTCTTCATTTAAATAAATAAATTGTAAATCATCGAACCATAAGTTTATCATTTCTTGCTTACATAAATTAGGACGCTTCTTTATGTAAATAATGAATTATAAATGAGTGGGCTTAATGGTATCCAATATGACAGGAGTATGAACTCGAACCCGATAATCACCGGAATCAGTTAAAAAGATCTAGAAACACAATAGTGTCTTACCACTCAGCAAAAATCTTAAGGCCTCACTTGAACTACCTGATCTCATTCTTAAGTTATTACTTTTGCCATTACAAATCCTTACAATCATGAACTGTTTGTGGAGCTAACAGACTTGTTAAATGGACTTAGTTCAATCTCGAACTAACAGATTGAGTACAATATTCCACCACCTATCACATAAGCTCTCCCGCGAGCTCCTCCTATTTGTTGAACTTTATTCTAGGGATATTGTTTCTTGAAATGTCCTCACTCTCCGCGTCCCACCACCATTTGTTATAGTTGTCGTAGTTATGTTGCTGTTGTTGGGTTTTTGAGCAGTCCTTGCTCGTACGACTTTATTCATTAAGTAATTCAACCCCCTTTAAACCAGATAAACACCTATCGACGAAACATCTAGTCAAACTATTCATTTCGGGTCACTAGTACGAAGACTTAGGTCGCGATACATCCTGGTACTGCCAAGTAAGTTGAATACTTACATCCATTAGCCTTGTCCGTTATTAATCATCGAGCATTACAGATATCAGAAACTAGACATTGCGCGTAAACAGTTAAAACTTTATACAGACATACTCACGCGACTACACTTTCTTCTTGACGTTTTCACTATTAAGAGACTCTCTTTATAACGCGTTTATATCAGTCATAAGACATGTAATGATATTTTGTTAAGATACCTATTTTGATGGATTAAATATCCCGGTCAAGCCTAGCCAACATTTTTGGTATGTTGAGAAGTGTCGAAACATCTAATTTTGCTGACTAAAGTTATCAGCGCCATGTTTAAAACAGTTTTATTAAATCTTAAACCTTTTCTTGGTCACACAATCGGTTAACACAAATCGAATCCCGGGACGGGATTTCTTTAAGGGGTAGATACTGTAACAATCCGCATTTTCACGTCATTTTACGTCAATAAATATTTAACTATTTATTTTAATTTTTTACGCATTCACTTTTAAGTTTTCAACGTTTAGTTAAATCACGTAAACTAAAAATCAATATTCAACGTAAGCGAACACCAAACAAATAAAAGTTTACGTCAAACAAGTGGTATATTATTTTTACGAAGATAATTATATAACTTTTCACTTTTTATTTTTATTCGTTACGTAAAACGTTTACGTTTCGCAATAAACTACATTTATGCATGCATGTAAACTCTTAAACCTTTTTATGCTTCAACGAATACCCACCATATTACCCAATACCCAAAATTCACCAAAATTACTTATATTAATAAGCCATAACCGGCTAAGTAGAAAGAAAACACAAAATTTCCCACTAAAAATATTTTTGATTATTTGACAATAAGTTTTACCCACAAAATAAGCCTAGCCTTAACCTTTGGATTTAAGCCACTTTGAGACATGTCTTGTCTCTTCTTGGACACTCACACACGGCACAAACCACTCCTTAGCATGCTTAAGATAAGTCATGTCCTATGTTGACTCCTAAGGACTTTTATATTACTTGAAACCATACCTTGTTGAACCATATAAGCTAGATAACTCTTACCACTTTTCACTTAGCAAAGAAAACAAGCATCTCACTCATCTTTTCTTGATTTCTGTTTCCCACGCCTCAACAAGCAGTATTCATTTTTTTCTTTCCACTGTTCTAGCATTGACTCGAGATCTACCTTGAATCAAAAGATTCTTTACCATATTGAGAGTTACACATTCTTTTTGAACCACTGTACATACCTCCTTATTCAATTATAAGAAAACCCTTCACTCCTCTTTTACAAAAGCAGTAAGCATAACCCACAAACACAAGTCACGCATAAACACTTATCATCTTGGTTCCTTGTGGTGTTTCATTTGTTTTTCGATTCACTCATCAACACAAACGTGAGGAAGAGAAAGAGAGAGACGGCCATGTATAATTGGGGTTTTAGTTCACGTCCGACACGCACTACTCAAGTTTGTTTGGGTATAAAGACAGGTTCGTGATCAAACCACTTGGTGTCGCATGTTCATATTTGGAGTTCCTATTCGGGTTGAATATGAGTAGTTCATGTTTGTGTTCTACGTGCTCGTGTTCACGATGATATGATGCTTAGTTTTGTGGTTCGCGATGATCATTCAAGGTGTTAGAACTTCGTGTTCGAGTTGTGTTTCGGTCAGATTCTTTTAATCCTAGTCCTTGTGTTTGGGTCGTGCCCATACTCTTGTTCGATTTCGGTCTCAGTCTATCGGCTAGAGGTAAACCTTAAAACCTACCTTTTCGATACAAAAACCATATGCTATTTATAAGTATTTAGTCATTCATAGTTTAAGATTATATAAAGAACAATGTGTACAATTACGAGTAACAAGCAGCATCGCCGAGTCTTTTACAGTAAGTGATATATACTAAACTATTTAATCAAAAGGAGCATGTCTGCTCTAAACAAGTATATGCGAAGATTTATTATGCTGCATAAATTGGAAGGAACAACGTACTACATGAATGAAATAAAAATAAGAAACTAAGAGCAAGGAAGCCAAGCGTGTGTCTTATTCATAATTTTTATTTTTATTTTATGATTTTACATAAAGGACCCCAAAGTATCTAAGTCTTTACAAACAAATTCACATGTTTCAATTAATGTAGAAAAACTTGCTATAACAATGGTCATGTACTATTTCATACCTTAACAGCTTGTATTAAAAATAAGCACAAACACAATTGCATATAATATTCAAATAAACTAATATACTTAATGATATGACTCGTAACAATTGAATGAAAATGTTAAATGAAGAACCATGCTTCACGTTATTTTCATGAGTTTTAGATGCAAATTTTCATTTTTGGTCCTTGACCTATAGAGTTAGTTACAATTAAATATCATACAATTTTAAAACAACACTTTTGACCCTTGTCCATATTATGCTTTTCAAAACTAGTTTAAATTATAAGTCTAGTTATTTTGTCTTTAACGTAATTATGTTTATAAGATGCACGTCTCAAAATTTATAATCAATTATAAAAAAATTGATTTGCATTTATTCGCGTAATATTTATAAATCCTGAGACGCGACTTTATTTTGCTTCTAGGATTTCTCTCGGCTTCTCGATGTTTATTCTCGATATTTATACCATTATGCTCAAGGTGAGTTTATAGCCCCTCTTTCACTTGTTTTACATTACTTTACAAATCTCGGGGGAGAATACATGCTCATTACAACTTGTCTACATACTTGTTTACATACTCACACTTATACTCATTTACAAACTCGGTTACTTGATTTATATCACACTCTTTCTACTTAGGAATTTAAGTATTTAAAGCTGTTTATGAATACAATGGTTATTTCTTCATTGGACACAAGTATTTTCGGTTATCATCTCCTGTTTACGTGTTGCCTAAGTAGCGATTAGATCACTCAATGCCCGAACTATCATGAACTGTTAATTTCTTGACTGGAGGACCGGTTGAGGGAGCGTGAATGTTATAAATAGATCTATTGGGACTAATTATCCCTATCCGGGTAAGTAGCGCTCACTACCCACGGGGTTCCCGATAAACGGATATATATCATGTCAAATCACTTTGGGTGTCTTGGTCAGACATCGGTAGGGCAAAATACAATTGGCATATTATATGCTACACAAATTAGCTTCAGTTTCATAAGCTTAGCGCAACAGTAGATACATTTTTTGTGATATTGTATCTGTTATAGTAGTCACATACATTTTGGAAATCTTGTGGTCCACACTACTTTGTTGAACATTACTGATTACTAAACATTTTTCATTTATACTGTGGTAAAGCAGTAGACACTATACTCTTTGGGTTCTACATTTACACTTACATTTTTGGCGACTATTAAAAGGATTGAAATGGTCATGCATACTTTATAAATCTTTTAATTTCAACATTTACATACACAAAAATCTATGAACTCACCAACTTTATGTTGACACTTTTAAGCATATTTTTCTCAGGTGAATTAGATGCTTGGTCTACTCGATATGCATTGGAGTCTACTACATTCAAATGATCAAATCTCGTTGTATTGTTTTCAAGCTTTTCATTGTGATGCAATTATGGGATAAATGTTAGATCAATTTCAAGAAAATCAACGAGATTACTTCTTAAATGACACATTTAGAGGTTTTTCTCTTGTATCTTGTGATATTGTATTATGAAGTAACGCCCCCGGACATACTTTCGATGCGACGCATTTTTGGGGGTGTTACAGTTGACTTTGGAGTTATCATTTCGACTATTTAGAAGAAATAATTGTGACATCCGAGACTTAGTTGACTTTGGTGTTACAATTTATATCATCGCTATCCTGAAGAGAGAAATGCGCTCATCCAGGACTTAATTGACTTTGGTGTTGCGGTATCAAATTCTTGAAAGGGTTAATTGTGTACTCCGGATGTTTGGGCTTTATACATTAAGACTGCTTGATGCAGCTTGCAAGAAAGTTCTGAATCTACTCAAGAAAGGATTGCTGGTTTAGGGGGAAGCTAAGACAACATCAACACTGACATCACCAACCATACAAGCTCAAGTTACATATGTATCTGAATCTGTTTCATACTCGAAGTTTGAAGCAAAGACTTTCGTAACTTGGAAAGAAAGTTGAAGCAATGCCAAAGAGTGCTTGGATAGAGAAAGATCAGATTGACAACTTCTTGAAAGAAAGAAGGTTAATGAGGAGCTTAAAAAAGTTCGTTGGTGGGAGATTGTACGAAGGAGACCTACGGCTGCTACAAAGAACCATATGATTTAACATTTGATGTCCTCATCATTAACAGGTCAAACCTCGTAAATAATAAAAATTTATGAATTTGTATATATGTAGTGTAGACTCTATGGTGATAATAAGGAGTGCTCGAGTATAAAATTTTCAAGAATTTCTTAGTAAATTCAAAAAATTTCAAATTATTGTACTCAGCACTATCTTATATACCCTTAAATTTTGAGAGGGAGGGGGCATTAAAATGTTCTTATTAGATATTGTGTAATATTTTGTCCCAGAAAGTTTAATCAATTGATATCCAAAATGTCAAGGGATTAACATTTTGGATAAGGGGAGAAAATGTGATTAAACTGAATCTAATTTGTATTGAAATGTGATCAGATAAAATGGACCCAATGCACTCCACACTTAGCATGTACTATGATTACGATGCACATGTTAAGGGGGAGCTTTTAGTGATGATAAAAAAACTCTCAAAGTGTAAATCTTTTGATATTTATATCAAATACTTTGATTAAAATTTTTTCAATGATTTTGGAAGGATTGTGATGAAATACCCAAAAGACCGACCATGTTCTTAAGTTTATGAAGTTATAAGGCGGTTAGGCATAGGTATTCAAATCCCATGATCCAGCCAGAACCGGAGGGATCTACCCAGGGATATCCACTAGTTAGTGTAGAAGTCCTTAGGTATGATACAAAAGGAGAAAAAGTGAGAATCAGGAATAATGCCAATTAAGATGGAGCTAACACTGGAACAAACCCAACAAGGTGTTAATTATGAAGTCTTGGTAAGCATTGAAGGGGTTGAAGAATGAAAAAGAAATGTAAGGATAAAGGGTGAAAAAGAAATATTAAAGGATAAAGGGTGTAAAGAAAGGAAGCAATCCGTATACTTAGGAGAAACGGGGGTCAATACATAATCTGTCGGAAACACTAAGTTGTTGTCTGACATTGAAGACAGTCATTGGACCAGTGAGGCTTGCAAAACCCTCCCTAGCTACTAAGGTCTCTCAAAGAGACTACTTGTTTTTCATTTCTCACGGAGATTACACGCATTTCTATTGACTTTCTCACTCTGAGTTAGTTGATATTGAAAAGGTGACAGTCTGCTCCAGCCTCCGATCACTAAAATCAAAGTGCACTATTGAGTCTAGAGCCAAAAGAGATCATCCATAAATCTCATTAGGACACTTGTCAAATTAAGCTTGCTAAATCACACAATGTGAATAACAAGAAATATATAAAGAGTCCTACGCATTATCCTTGTGATTTTGCCTGAATATCCGAGTGATATCATTCACAATGAAGATGGAAATCCTGCTTGAGCCAACATCAAACAAGCTCATGGTAGGTGACTTGTGCAATTCTCCACGAATCAAACTTGTGACAACTAGAAAGAAACGATGGTGCGATTCTATAAAAATTAAACTTGTTCCAGGTTATGAATTGACGATTGATGATGAATTTTGAAATGATTAACACTCTCGATGTGTCACAAAACCACTTTAGCAAGTGACACGTCGATTGATTTTCAAATCGATTTTTCTATTTCAATCGGTGAGATAGTAACTCACTGGTTCACTCTTATCGTGTTGTCTGCTTTGAGACGTTCTGGTAATGAGAACAGGCTGAGTTTGATGAATCTAATACAAATGTGTTAGAAAGATTCTATACTTCAGCTGGAAATCCTGTCAAGGAGATTCTTCTTAAATTGAATCTACTTGATCATAGGTCAATCCTCACGGATTCGAATGTTACTCCTACCAAACACGAGCGAATGACAAAGCCATATTCGTCCCCCCTCTTTATTGCTAATTGTTTTAATGCAGGATACTTAAAGATGGAGGTGAACGTACCTGATTCCAGCTGACTCACAAGATTCATAGCTACATGCTCATACCCGACCGACAAACATAAAGACATCATGAAAGATCAAGTACATGTTTCAAGACTTCCGCTACTCTGATACCGTACGTCTTTCTTGAAGTGACGAAGTATTAAAGTCAAAGAATTTTAAAGAAGTTTTCATCACTCTGATACCGAACGTCTTTCTCGAAGTGACGAAGTGTTAAAGTTAAAGAACCTCAAGAAAGATGCATTATTAAAGCTTTTCAAGATAATGTATTAAGAAAGGTATGAGCATGTCAGTCTAAAAGTCACAAGTTTACAATATGGCAAAGTATACAAGATGGCGTAAAGAGATTATTCTTGGTTGAAGATCTCAAGATGCTCAAGATCACATATTCACATACAAGTCAAGATAAAAGAACAAGCTCAAGCCTAAAGTCAATGATCACTACGCCATATTCACAAGAAAAGAAAGAAATTCAAGTCTGCGAGAACAAGAATGAAGACTCATCATAGTATGCTAGGTTTAAGTTTTTGTAACATGAAGTGACCTACCTTAGGGGGAGATTGTTAGGAATATAAAATTCCTAGAAAAGTCTCGGTCACTTCATAGATATCGATAGATGGCTCGTATAGCAATATTTGGAAACTTAGTGGGCTAGTTAGTCCAAGGCCCATGGAAAGCCTATGCAAGCCAAGGCCCAACCGGCCACTTACTAAGTATAAATACCCTCTCCACACATGGAGAAGGTTTTGGTTCTCTTTGTAATTTACACATAGTTTAATCAACCTTCTTATTTTCCTTTTCTCTTAACTTTCTCTCTCTAGTTCATCTTTTGTGTAAAATAAGTTTTCTACAATTTATTTGTAATCCTAAGAAAAAGTTTAGTTCCCCCATCATACTTATTTCAAACTCATCGTGCATGATCTTGGCAAAATCATCACACAATTCTTGACAAGTTGAGCCGAATATAATGTCGTCGGCATATATTTAAACAATAATGAGGTTAGAGTCTTTCTTTTTAGTAAAGAGTGTGTTATCTACCATTCCCATGGTATAATCATGTTTAATAGGAAAGGCTTTTAACCTATCGTACCAAGCTTTAGGAGCTTGTTTGAGTCCATAGAGCGCTTTCTTGAGTTTATAAACATGATTAGGTTTTGCGAAATCAATGAATCCCAAAGGTTGTGCCACGTAAACCTCCTCATTGATAAAACCATTAAGGAATGCACTCTTCATATCCATTTGAAATAGTTTGAAATCTAGTGCGCATGCATAAGCTCGTAAAATTCTTATAAATTCTAATCTAGCTACGGGTGCATAAGTTTCGTCATAATTAATTCCTTCTTGTTGATTTTAACCTTGGGCGACTAGCCTAGCTTTATTTCTAGACATGACTCCATTTTCATCAAGCTTGTTTCTATATACCCATTTGGTTCCAATAATAGTCATATTCCTAGGATCTAGGACTAATTCCCAAATATCGTTTGCTACAAATTGGTTTAATTCTTCTTGCATAGCAACTACCCAACTTTCATCTTTTAAAGCTTCATTTATATTTTAGGTTCTATGGTTGAAAGAAAACAAAAGAAATTACTTTTGTCTTGAGCTTGTGATCTAAGAGTTCTTTGATTTAGGTTACCAATAACATTATGGAAACTAGAAGGGGGGTTGAATAGTTTTTACCATTTTAAAATTAAAACTTAGATTGTTGACTTTTGTGAATTTAAGAGATATACACAAGTGTATATGATAGCGATGCAATAAGTAAATAAACAATCTATGAAATATAAGCAAGTAAAGATAAGAAAGATCATACTGATGACACAATGATTTATAGTGGTTCGGCTACGAAGCTCCTCTTCGCCCTACTCCACTCCCTAAGTACCCAACTTGAGAGTTATCTTCACTATGTCAACAAGCTCCCTTTAGGCGGAGAAAACCGTACACGTCGCTTACACTTTTTCCTGTACTAAGCTAAATACCGAGTTCTACTTTGAGATAGAACCAATCTAACACACTATGTATTTTGAGGCCTAAATACTAAATTATCATACACATATGATACACACAACACACAACACAAGATATACAAGATGAATGATTATCACAAACGTGATGACACAACTAAACTGTTAACACTTGAAACTTGACGTCTTCTTGAGTGTTCTTCACTAAAGAGTGGAACGAGTTGATCACTTGTAATAGATTATGTAACAAGTATAATGATCAAATAATATATAAAAGATAAAATATATGTGATAAAAATATTTGTCAAGAGTTGTTTAAAATGAAAGAATGAGGTTGGTATTTATAGGCAACCTTTTAAAATTCAAATCTGTCCCAGGGGAACCAAACGTGCGAACCATGGATCCCCCATCTCCTGGATCCGTCCAGTGTTTTTGGTGGATCCGTGGGTGGAACTGGGACAAAATTTGTCATTTTGTGATTGACCTCAAATCTATACAAAATATTGTTTTGTACTTGTTAAAACTAGTTTAATGGATTCTTCTAGAAGAAAATATTTCTTATCACCAATAAGGAAAGATTTTCTAGATTTGGGAAGATTTGAAAAGATTGTTTCCATTTATGGCCACTTATGGTTAATCTTATTTTTTCTTACATGATTAATATAACTAGCTTATAATTAATCATGTGTTAGCTTAAATCATTTGATTAGAAAAGATTTATGCAAATGATAATATTTTTCTTTGATCATTAACTATGTTTAATAATGACATATTCATACCTTAAGTGATTTGTCAGCGTCAAGTAAACTTTCGACTAAATAACTTGTTTATGTAAAAAATCCCGTCCCAGGATTCAATTTGTGTTAACCGATTGTGTCATCAAGAAAAGATTTAAGATTTAATAAACCAGTTTTAAACATGGCGTTGATAACTTTATTCAGCAAAATTCGATGTTTCGACACTTCTAATATACATAAATTTTGGCTAGGTTTGACCAGGATATTTAACCTATCAGAATAGGTACTTTAGAAAAATATTATTACAAGTTTTATGACTGATATAAATGCGTTATAAAGAAAGTCTCTTAATAGTTAAAACATCAAAGGAGAAAGTGTAGTAGCGTGGGTATGTTTATATAAAGTTTTAAATGTTTAAGGGCAGAGTCTAGTTTCTGATATTTGTAATGTTCGATGATTAATATCGGACGAGGCTAATGGATGTAAGTATTCAACTTACTTAGGTAGTACTAGGATGTATCATGACTTAAATTGTTGTACTATTGGTCTGTAATGAATAAATCAACCGAATACTATATCGAGAGATGTTTATCTTGTTTAGGGGGGGTTGCATTACCTAGTAGATAAAGTTGTACGAGCTGGGACTACTCAAGGACCCAACAATAGCAACCATAACAACAATAACTATAAGGAACGATGATGAGATGTGGAGAGTGAGGACATTTCAAGAAACAATATCCCTAGAATAAAGGTCAACAAATGGGAGGAGCTCGTGGGAGAGCTTATGTGATAGGTGGTGGAATATTATACTCAGTCTGTTAGTTCGATATTGAACCAAGTCCATTAGCTCAAGAGTGTAACAAGTCTGTTAGTTCCACAAATAGTTCATGATTGTAAGAATTTATAACGACAAAAGTAATAACTTAAGAATGAGATCAGGTAGTTCAAGTGAGGCCTTAAGATTTTTGCTGAGTGGCAAGACACTATTGTGTTTCTAGATCTTTTTAACAGAATCCGGTGATTATCGGGTTCGAGTTCATACTCTTGTCATATCGGATACAAGTAAGCCCACTCATTTATAACTCATTACTTACATAAAGAAGCGTCCTAAATATATGTAAGTAAGAAATGATAAACATATGGTTCGGTGATTTTATAATTTATTTATTTAAATGAAGAGGCGTCCCAACCCATTCAAATAAAGAGATTATAAATCATCCTACTTAAGGATTTTTGATGCAATACGCGTACTCACATAACCTTCAAGGTGGTGGATGACATGACGATGCAGGTGCTCTAATGAGTATGGGACGAGTGTTTAAAACTCGTCTTCGGAGACTGGGAGTAAAACAATCAGGGGAGATCGCCATAGCGTTCAAGATAGTTAATGAGTAACACGTTAAAGTAAATAGATAAAAATGTCTTTATGATCGAGTAACATAGCTATTTTTCATATCAATCCTCCTATTAAATGTCTTCACCCTTACAAGGACTTGTAATTCTAGATTCCTAATTAATTCCATGTAAACAAAATTGTGACGGGTTTCGTGTAAAAGATATTGTATAAGGTTATGAAAAAAAATTAGAGACCATTGTATAACTTGCAATGTCTGAGAAATAAGTGAGACCATTGTGCAACTCACAATGTCTAAGAAGTAAAATGAGACCATTGTGTAACTCACAATGTCTGAGGTGGTTGGAATGAAAATCAAGTATGTATATAAATAACATTTATATAGTAAAACATTGTTGTTTTTAAAGAATAAGCATGGCGAAATGGAATGCATCATGGCGTAAATGAATGATTGACAAAATATCATATAAGATAAATTAATGTTTGGATAATGTTTAGGACATACGAGCTTATAGTATTACTTTGCCTTAAGAAAGGTTCTAGTATTTATATAAATAACTCTTATATAAATAAATGTATGATATACGCAAAGGGATGAAAGCATATATATTATATACATGTATGTCATGTAAGCACGTAATGTAAGCAAGTAAGCAAGTAGTGTGTATGCACTTTAAAAATGTTTGATGTGATGCAATGTTTGTGAAAATGGTTATAGTCTAGGGTAAAATATGCAACCTAGTTCTCTATAACCAGTGCTCTGATACCAATCTGTAACACCCCCAAAAATGCGTCGCAGCGAAAGTATGTCCGAGGGCGTTACTTCATAATACAACATCACAAGATACAAGAGAAAGACCTCTAAATGTGTCATTTGAAAAGTAATCTCGTTGATTTTCTTGAAATTGATCTAACATTTGTCTCATAATTGCATCACAATAAAAAGCTTGAAAACAATACAACGAGATTTGATCATTTGAATGTAGTAGACTCCAATGCATATCAAGTAGGCCAAGCATCTAATTCACCTGAGAAAAACATGCTTAAAAGTGTCAACATAAAGTTGGTGAGTTCATAGATTTTTATGTATGTAAATGTTGAAATCAAAAGATTTATAAAGTATGCATGACCATTTCAATCCTTTTAATAGTCGCCAAAAATGTAAGTGTAAATTTAGAACCCAAAGAGTATAGTGTCTACTGCTTTACCACAGTATAAATGAAAAATGTTTACTAATCAGTAATGTTCAACAAAGTAGTGTGGACCACAAGATTTCCAAAATGTATGTGACTACTATAACAGATACAGTATCACAAAAAATGTATCTACTATAACAGATGCAGTGTACGCGATCCTTTTTTTGAGATTTAACCTGAATGTGTCTGGCTTGGTAAGGTTGAGCTTCTTTTGGTAACTTTTGAAACCTAATTAAAGATCTTCCACCCGCCTTTGAATGACAATCCGTCTTGTGTACATACATAATGACACATTCAAGGCATACTATTCCTTGATTATGATATTAGTCAGCTTCTGTTGAACAAGTAGAAGTAACATGTCCTCAATGTCTTGTAGGCGAAGTCTTTTGAAATCACCTTCTTTAAACGTATATAGCTTCTGATCATCTCGACGAACTTCAATCTCTTCCAGGTGACCGTAGTCATACATCTTCATAATTTTAAGTCTGGTTACCGCAATAATTCTTCTTCTGGAGTAAACATCTTTAGACGAAGTCATGTTGCTAGCATACCCGTAGAATCTTTGGCGTTTTGGACCCTAGTGTGAAGTGCCCAAGTAAGCATGTTGATCATATTTCACCTGCACGGGACTCCACAAGTTAGGAACCAAGTCTTTGATCCATTTGAGATCATAAGTAGCAGCTTTTGTCTTTGTCACAGAAGTTGAGTATCGTCTGCTTAAATCTCCACCCTTCAGATATTCCAGATCTTTATTAATAAAGTAATCCTGAGGGATAATTTGGCGTCCTCGATGATCTTGAATTAACGGAAGAGGCTTTCTGAGATCGAACGGATACAGTTTGTTTTTGGGGTTATGCCAGTCAAGTCGTTCAGTTGTTGCTTTGGAACATTCTTCAAGATGGTACTCTAATTCCGTAATACTCTTGCAAGTGCCTTTGAGCAGGTTGAATGCCGGTCCAACCAGAATTTCTTGAGTCAGATTTGGAATTTTAAGCCGATTCATGACAAATGCAGAGAAATCAAATGAAGTATCATTGAGCTCATCAAATGAAGTGGGAGGTTCTTCAGCACGTGCAACTTGACTAATCCAGGTCTGAGGAGGTCGAAAGTCAACTTGTTGTCTCTTACTCCAATCAGGATCAGGAGTTGGAGGTCGCTCGGGTTTCTTGAACCAGTCAGCTTTGGTAACCTCCTTGTCAGCGGGTTGTTCATCATTGTCTCCCGTGACGAACTCTTACTCTTGTTGCATTCCTGAGTCTTCAACAGTATCACTTGGCTCCTCTGCATGGCCAGACTTGCCGGAAGACTAATGACATCAAATAACGTCTATTTTATAGCATCATTTATCCCATGTAATTAACCTATTTTGTATGATTATTGCAAAGAATTGTTACTTAATCGTTTGTATTTGAGAATTGCAGTAATTATGGAGTACTTGGTGAAGTTATGCTAAAAGGCACGCACTTTAGAGCATAAACGAAGAGTTCAAGAAAGTCTACTAATCTGATAGCAAATACGCCGTATTATTCTAGACCTATACGACGTATTCAAGACTTTGACGAATCAAAAGACCATTCCCTGACTTTGAAGAAAACACCGTATCTACATCAATGATACGCCGTATATAATACTTTGGTCAACGAAGAAGAATCAACTGGTTTTACCTCAATACGCCGTATCCATCAAGAAGATACGGCGTATCCGTGTCTACACTTCACAAATAACCACGAAGGATTAGAGACCCAATACGCCGTATGCAGGAGACATCAATACGCCGTATTCACAATATAGTTATAAAGTATTTTGGAAGATATCAAACGTGGTCCTTACTGCAAGAAATCCCCAATACGCCGTATCCCACATTGCTCGATACGGCGTATCGACGAGTTTCCAGACTCTATAAATAGACGATCCTAAACTCAGTTTTATGTATGCAAGTAAATCCCTAAACCACCAAGTCGACCAAGAGACGGATAAAGGATCCTAGAAGGTCAGAAAAGAGCATCAAGATCATAGGAAAACTCTTGTAATCTTTGCGCAACCGAATACGCGTTCAATTAAGGTTTCTTTATTTTAATCGTTCATATATCAAACCGTGTGTATTATTACAATGACTATCGGCTGATACCTTTACGTATCAGCCATGTTTATGAAGATCTAATGTTTGGTTTATTTATCTTGATTGCTTAATTTATCGTTGATTGTTGTTTATGTTTTTCAATTTATATTTGTTTATGTGCTTAAGTATGCGACCTATCATTCAACTGGGTCTAGTCCTACATATTTAATGCGCTGCAACTTCGGTGTTGTTTGGGCGTAGGCTAAGAGTCCGAGATAGCTATCCATATTGCGATTTATATATCTAGAATCATAGGATCACAAATATTGATCTATCCTTACCTTTAGTTTAGTTAGACTTTATTGAGCCACAAGGTGATCTGGTATCAACGAGTACGTTCTTATTTCCATTTGTAAGGACTCCAAGACGGTTGGGACTACTTAATATAAAGAGCCGTTAAGGCAGTAAGTGAGTAAAGTCCAAGAGCTAGGTTTAGTAAGAGCAGCATTATTAATCTCCCTAAGATAGATTATAATCCAACGAATGCTTGTTTTATGCGGATGCGATACTAATTTGTACAGAATTAGTGTGTCTAGGTCTTAGAATGAAGACCGGGCCTAAGATCTAGGAATTGATATGACCCCTTCGAGATAAGTCAATCATTGCCTAATAACAAACCTACATTTTATTGGATTTATTCATGGTTTTGATAACGTTTTTCCTTACATTAGTTCTTGACCGCTTCTCTATCGTTTGTTTGTCTTCTTGTGTGTGTCTATTACTTTACTTGTCATCAAAACCTTAGGTTAGATAACTAAAACTCGTACCAGTCTCTCAGGCTGAAACCCCCCTTATCATTAGATTAGGTCTAACTTAGGTCTTGCATAAATTAGATAACTAAAATACTGATAGAATTAGGAATTAACGCTCTTACTCTTAGTGATCGACACCCCACTTACCATGAAACTCCATCTGACCGGGTACCCTGCCCATTAAAGTGTTGTTTTTAGGTATAGTCGGCATAAAATAAATAGTAAAACTTGATACATAAATAACACCTACACAACGACACATCAAGTTTTTGGCGCCGTTGCCGGGGAGTGAAAATTAATCTTGATTTTTATTTTATGTTTTGGTTTTTAACATTAGATTAGTGTAATTTAGAGTAGTTTATATTCCTGCTTGTTTATTCTGTTTAATACGGCGTATTCAGTTCACTGAATACGACGTATTGGTTATTTAATAGTTTTTCTAGTAAGATTGTTACAGAATGGATGATCCAAACATTACTATGGAGGAATACATCAGGCTCGAGGAAGAAAAAGCTCGAAAACGTGGGAAAGTGTTTAACTGGGAAACTGCTAAGTATGGTAAGATCTGGTATGATGAAGACATTCACGACCTCAGATCCGTTGAAACCGAATTCCCAGCTATAGCCTTTAATGACGAGGTATCATCTGAAAAAACACTTTCTTGTGAACCCACGGTAAGTTCTCTTAACGATGAAATTGACTTTAGAGTTTCGTTTGACGATTCCGACGATGAAGATTACACGGTAATTTTTGACAAAAACTCATTTTCTTATAAAAAAATTTCTACCAATGATTTGAAAACGGATTCGGAAAATGATAATGAAAAAGTCAATTTGCCTTCACTTCCATCACCTGAGCCTACGATCAGTTGTTTTGATGATTTAGACTTCTTTAAAGATTTTGAGAATGAATTTCCAGCCATTGTTTACAATGATGCTCAAACGTCTAAATCAGATTTATTAACTGAACCAATTTTAAACCCTCAACATATCGATGAATTTAATTTGAAAGATGAAACATCATTGTCCGAATGTGATGAAGAGGAACAAAACGTTTTAAACTTTAATGATCTATTTCCTTTTAACGTAATTTATCCCAGTGATTCAAAATCGGAT